>CM026084.1:16380000-16640000 GCA_014839685.1 Anableps anableps | reverse complement strand
AGGAAAGGAGCCACAGCCAAATACCTCCAATGAGTAAGGCAAGTCCTGAGAAGCCAGCTCAATGGCAAGAACAAGATCCGTGCGATAAACAGCTATGCCTTGCCAGTAATCAGATACCCTGCAGGAATAATAAGCTGGCCAAAGGAAGAGATAAAGACCATGGATGTTAAAACTCGGAAACTACTAACCATGCATGGAGGGTTCCACCCTAAATCCAGCATCCTGAGACTATACACGAGCCGTAAGGACGGAGGCAGAGGACTAGCGAGTGTGAGAGCCACTGTTCAGGATGAAACATCCAAGATCCATAAATACATCAAGGTCAAAGCCTCAACCGACGATGTGCTCAGCGAATGTTTCAAACAATGGGGACCAGAGGATGAGGTGCTGGAGGAACCATTATGGGAGGATAAGCCCCTACATGGGATGTACCACCGACAAATAACTGAAGTGGCTGATATCAGGAAATCCTACCAATGGCTGGAAAAAGCTGGACTCAAGGACAGCACAGAGGCACTCATTCTGGCTGCACAGGAACAGGCCCTAAACACCAGAGCAATAGAGGCTCAGATCTACCACACCAGACAAGATCCAAGGTGTAGATTGTGCAAGGAGGCCCCTGAGACAGTCCAACACATAACAGCAGGGTGCAAGATGCTGGCAGGGAAAGCGTACATGGAACGTCATAACCAAGTGGCGGGCATAGTGTACAGAAACATCTGTGCAGGATATGGACTGGAAGCCCCGAGATCAAAGTGGGGCACACCCCCAAAGGTGGTGGAGAATGACCGAGCTAAGATCCTGTGGGACTTCCAGATCCAGACAGACAAAATGGTAATGGCGAACCAACCGGACATCGTGGTGGTGGATAAACAACAGAGGAAAGCCGTTGTGGTGGATGTAGCAATACCAAGTGATTGCAACATCAGGAAAAAGGAACACGAGAAACTGGAGAAATACCAGGGCCTCAGAGAGGAACTGGAGAAGGCCTGGAAGGTGAAGACCACAGTGGTGCCTGTGGTCATCGGGGCCCTCGGGGCAGTCACCCCCAAACTGGAGCAGTGGCTAAAACAGATCCCAGGAACAACATCAGACATCTCAGTCCAGAAATGCGCAGTTCTCGGCACAGCCAAGATACTACGCAGAACCCTCAAGCTCCCAGGCCTCTGGTAGAGGACCCGAGCTCAGAGGTTGAGAAAGACCACCCGTGGAGGGTGAGAAGGGAATTTATATATATAAATATATATATATATATATATATATATATATATATATATATATATATATATATATATATATATATATATATATAAAATATTATTTGTGTGAGACTGTTATTGTCTATCACTATCACTTTGCTGCTGTTGCACAAAAATTTCCCCATCGTGGGACAATACAGGATATTTCTATTCGATTCTGTTCTATTCTATATTTAGTGGTGCTGAAGATGAATATTGTTTCTGCCAAAGCAACTCAAGTCCATTGTTTTCCTCTACTATTTGTTACATTTTCCTTTTTATTTTGTTTCTATATTACAAACAGCACTAAAAAGTTTTATCAATACACACACAAAACTTGTAAAAACACTACATGGGTATTTTGCATTTATATTTTGAAATTTAGTATTTTATAAAGATATATATGTATTTTTATCTGCAAGAACATACTGTGTTTTTTAATCCAGATGATTGAACTTTTTGGTGAACTACACAAAACCACAAAAACAATTTATAAAAAACTATTTTTGGGATAAAATGACTTGTGAGATATTAATATCTGGGTGTTTTATGGGAATCTGTAAATTGATCTAAGAGATCCAAAGCAATTTTGATTGTGTTTCACATTTTATTGTGTTATGTAGGGCGGGGCACTGGTCTTGGTCTTGACTCTGTCTCGCTCTCCCACTGTCTTGGTCTCAGACCCTAAAAGTCTTGGTCTTATCTCGGTTTCAATACACTCTGGTCTTGGTCTTGACTTGGTCTCGGGTTAGGTGGTCTTGACTATAGCACTACCTCAAAGTTCCTTTACGGGCTTGTATGAAACACATTAATTTTTTGCACAAGCAATTTAGCGCTCCTCATTTGTAATCTTTTAAGATCAGGCCCTTGGGCTTTAATCTCAATTTCCCCATGGTTTCCCGCAAATAACTTAATGGACCTAATGTATGACACTTGTGAATTTTTTTTTTTTTTTTTTTTTTTTTTTTTTTTTTCTTTTTTTTTTTTTTTTTCCCCATTTTCTTTGCCTTAATGTTGGCTGATAAGGCAAAGATACCTCACCAAATGGCTCATGTATCGCTGTGAGCATCACTACCGTCACTATTATAACCATGTTTGTTTGTTGGAGGTTCGCTCTACCTGAGTTACACTTCCATGTGATCTTGCCTTGAGTGTCATGTCAATTCAGCTTAATTACTCAGCACCAGTTCACAATAACTCTCGTCTCAAAACACTTTGCAAGACAAACATCCAATTTATATGCAAAATATGAACTGGATCAATCCAACTAAGACACAGATTCAATTTGAATATTTCCTATTTGCACTTCATCATAATGCATTTAACAGATGAAACCAAAATAAAAATATTTAACCATATGTCCACCACCATGCTCAGGAAAAACATTCAACAGATTATGTCAGCACAAACACTGGTTATCAACTTTATAAAGCATGGTGGTGGAAGGATGATGATTTGGACTTGTGTTGCACCCACAGGACCTGAACACCTGTCGTTGAGTCAGCTTTGATCTCCTCTGTATATCAAAGTATTCTAGAGTCAATTGTGCGGCCACTGTTTAGAAGGCTGGGCTGTTGAGCAAATTGAATTATAAAAGTAATAAAGTAAAAGAGAAGAGTGGGGTACAGTTTTCACATCATTGTGGAGGAGAGTAATAAAGTCACACAGAAAATGGTTATTAAGGGTTATTGGTGCTAAAGGTAACTCTACGACCTATTAAACCATGATGTGCACTTAATTTTTCCTATGAATATACTGAGACTCGTGGAAAAGTTTTTTTTTTTTAGTTTTCTGAGTTTAACATTACTTTATTAAAAATAAGTTAGCTAGTAATTTTAAAAGATCAAGGCAGCCACAAACACTAAAAATGTGATTTTGTCAAAATGTAAACCTTTCAAGCCAAAATAGCTTTTTAAAAGAAGCAATTCTTATGATCGATTGGTTACTTTAATTTTTATGCATTTGATCAGTCTGCACATGGATCAAAATACAGTGTCAATTGTCAGAACGAAGTGCTGCAGTGTCATTAGACATTTGGTCACTGCTAAAAGTTTTTGCCTCTACTGGAGGTTTTATGTAGCAAAAGTAATGAAAAAAAGAGGGCCATGATAGTGGAAAAATCTAATTATTCTCAGAGAAATAGCTAAATCACAGCTATAAAGTTTAATATTATATCTTAAAATATTTAATCAGAATGTCTGTCAGACTCAGAAAAAGGTGACTGTGTTAACATAAGAAACTAAATGAAAACTTTTGGATTTAAGAAAACCCTTCAAACTTTAACTTTGACAAACTCAACAAGCTCAGATTTTAAACCCTGTTTCCTCACTGCTAGTATATTTCAAGCCATCATTCTGACATACATGTGCAATGACTCACCTTGGCTGTTGACAAGAGTGAATTCAGGTGTTTACTCTAGCCTGCAATCAGCTGTCTGCTTTGACACTGAGTCTCCAAGATCTTGTCAACAGGCGCATGTATGACAGGGTACATCGAATGCACACAGATGCACCGACTCATTCACATGCGGGCACACGTGTCACACAGAGATGGATCCGGCATGGGTTGTTAAGCCGGTGGCTGCCATCGGCGGGATAGATCTGTTCGCCATCAAGCCTTGTCATTGCTGTCATCTTAATTTTGGGCTTTGGAAAATCCAAGAATTAAACTCGCTTAACCACACACCAACGCTGGTTCCCTCTTTTGTTCTGTGCTCATCAGAATGGAAAATGAAGCAAATCTCAAACACATCTTTACAGTTTCTCCTTTTTCATTCCATCTGATGGTTCTTTAGGGAAAATGATCTACAAGACAAAAAAAAGTAGTCATTATCTCACTTTTGTAAATGCTTGCCACTTATTTAATCAAGCATTCTACTGTGAGATACATCCCTTGCTTCCTACTCAATCTAAAGCCCACAAGGGGCCGTAGAGCTGGTAAGCCTCTTATTTAAATTACCATCTTATCAGACAAAATATCGCCCAGACATGGTTTAAAAAGAAGAGCGAGTGGTAATAAGTCTCGGTCAAGTGAAGTGCCTTTAAATTAGGCCCGCCAGCATACAGTGAAGCAGTTTTTCTGTTCTTCCAATGTTTTCAGTATTCCCTGATGCAGGCGGCAGCTGTCAGAAACACTCTTCAGTGAGATACAAAAAGCACAGGCAGCACTAGAAAAATCAGAATAGAATAACATAAATTAAACAAAAGTTCAGTTGGATATTACTTGGGGCAGAGTTGGTACAGTCGCTATCTGTTCAAAGTTGGCAAAAAGTGATTGTCACAAATTTTAATCTAATTTAACTTCACAGAAAACACAAGGACCAGCTTTGTCAAATTCCTCAAACACATCTGTGCTTCATGCCCCCAATGATGCGAAAGATTCATATCTAATCAGGTCTATTCACCTTTTATTCTGTTTACTTTGAAACTGCTGCATGAGGATTTTGGTGCCTTTCTGTTATCTGTCAGCCTGTCTCTTACCAACATATTCACTGTTCAACCCCTCTCAATGCCTTCTGATTTGGGATATACTCTAATCTCAAATCACTATCTTCAAAAGGCCATATGCCATGCTCCTCTTTTGGGCCTGCCTACGATTGCCTCCTGGTAAGCACTTTCCAGGGAGCTCTGTGGGGATTGCTTTGTTTGATCTGCCTTACCTGAACGACAATGGAGATGCAGGAAGGATCCTACTTGCTCTCTGATCTCTTCCACGCGCCAGCAGCACTCTCTGTCTCCAGTGGGCCTAGATGATGCCTTCTGAGAAATACAACCTTTTTTTATTGCTGCTCAATTCCGGGCATTTCAATTCCAATAGTTCAGTGAACCTAATCCAATTGGAGCTTTGAGATATCTATGGTCACAGGAAAACCCATGGCGGGATTCTCACAGGTTCAACACTCTTGTTATAAGAAAACCTACATCATGATGAAACACTGGAGTCATGGTTAGTTTTCTTTAACAGCTCCAGAAATGAGTTCTGTTTTCTTTTGATTAATTGGTATAGCTAATCAAAACCTTTACTGCTTTGCTCACTTTCACATTACATACAGTTATATGTATATATAAATCTTATTAATTTTAGACTTTTAATGATGCAGTTGAACAATTATTTTAAGTTAAATAATATACAAGAAAATATATTCAACGATTATTTAAAAAATTGTGCACAACACTGACTTTATTATGGATTTTCTCCAATCCATGCAAGTTCAAAATTATATATACATGCTCAAATATAAGCTTCCGCCCCCTTTAATATTTAGGAAAACATCTCTTAGGAAGTTACAGATACCCTCATACTTTTTGTAATTCTCAACAATCTTCTGGCATAATTTTGACTGGATATTTGACCACTGTTCTTGCCAGAAGTGATAGAGCTCTTTAAATAGTTTGGTAACTAGCAGTTATTAGGGGGGTGTGATATATGTAAATTTGAACCTGCATGGGTTACAAAGATCTTGTTTTGAAAGATTATTGAGTTTTTTCAGTGCACTCTGAAAAAATACCTGTTCCAATAAATTATTAAAAGGCATTATTTGTTATGCTTATGATGACTTTATGTAAATCTGTCCAGAAATCACAATAGATGGAAAGAAGTTCTATGTAGCAGTGCCACCATTGTCCTATTGCCTAATTTTCCTGAAGATGTCCCTGCACTGATAAATATATCAAAAGTTAAGGTTGCCAGGGACCCAAACACAGACAGGACATTTGGAGATGCAAATTCATGGGAAAATTTTGATCATAATATTAAAGAAACCTAGAATAAGTAGAAAATGGGAAACAGGACATGAAACCACAGCAAGAGCAACAGAAGAATTCAGAAATGAACAACAAAAACAGGCAGTGTAAATACTGAGGATGACTGATTTGTGACATGGAAACCAGGTGACACTAATCAAAGGAATGGAGGAAAAACTAAACAAGAAAATGAAGGAAGGTGACTAGTAAACATAATTAAAGATAGAGGGAACATAACAGGGCACAGAAAAAGTCTTACAAATCAAAAGCTAAAGACTAAGAGTTTAGAGTATAACCTGAAATACACAGTGAACAGAATGGAAGACAGAACAAAAAAAACTTAAAATAAATTATATATCAAATGATTTCACTTTTGTGTCAAGTCTTTGACAGACAAGTCCAAGTCTCAGGCTCCAGTACCATGTCTTGACTCTTAACATTGTTGCTTTTAACTCTGGATCCTTGTTTCCTCATACCATACAATAACCTTTTTCAGAAACTCTATCTTAATATTATCAAGATTCTTTTTAGGATTTCAGTAAAAAGGGTATTCATGGTACTTATTTTAAAATATTTTTATGAGTCATCTTATGATAATCAAATTGAAGTGGTTCATATCATCATAAACAAACATCTTCCATATCTTTACCAAGAAGCCAGACTAGTTCTCTTTTTAGAAAAAACCTCCAGTGTTTTTCAAGCTTAAAGGTATCTCTTCCTGGGTGACAGGTTTTCAGATTGTTCAAACATTTTTCTGCTCCTTATTTCTTTATCACCTTTTTCTCGTATGTCTGTGATTGCATTCAAAGTCCACTGATGACGAGGGCTCTATTTTGGCATTAGGTTTTTTGAATCTTACAATTCTATTTTCAAAAGGTAAATTCATGATCAAAAAATCACAACAAATCAATGTACACATCCCAACAACATGCAAGGCATGTTCTTTATAGACCACATACTCTCTTTTCTATGACAAGTATGCAAACGCTTGACAGACCTTTTGAAAATTATTACTACTTAAGTCTTAAGTTAGTGTTTCTGCAGGCAGCTAAAGGGAAATTTTGCTATTTCATTAAAAAAAAACCCCAACAATATTTAGTTTTGATTTGTCCTGTGAGATCACAGGGCCACACTAAATGTTAAATAGGCATTATGTGGATCTTGCGATCCGAACAATCACAAAGAGATCGTTCAACCTATTCCAAACTGAATTGGTCAATTAAGTTTCTTCCACCTGGTAGTGAGTATGGAAGGGCAATATGGACTTAATAAGTTATCATGATATTTTGTGGTATTTATTGGGAACTCAAAACTCTTTTTGGCATTAGATTGCTTGGGACTGCACATTATTGCAGTCAAAGACCCAAATACAAAACTAGAGTGGTAGAGCTATAATGTAATATAAAAATAGTCAAAGAACAGCTCACCAATTATTGAATAGGCTGTCAGGACACAAAGTTACATCTAGTATAAATTTATTGCAAAATAGCAAGTAATATTTAAATATATTTTTAAAAGTATTTATTGCTTCTCTTATATAAACAGCAGTGAAAAAATAAGAAAAGTAACAATTCCAACAACACTTTTAGTTTTTGGGCTATGTAAAAATGTAGAGTTCATTGTTCTCATGATTCCATAATATGAGGAGAAAATGAATAACTCTTAACAGGGTTTTATTTTTTTTATTTGATTCTCTCGTTCAGAAATGTTTTAATAATTATTGTTTTAACTACAAGAACCAGTGTCTAATAGATTGAGAGATTCAGCATTATTCAAAGCTAGATGTCAGCATTTCAAAAAAACAATCCAGATTAGATTAAAAGAGATTCAGCGCTAATGCATCTTTGATACACTGATAAAAGAGGCTTATTGAGTTTTAAAAAGAAATGCAAGGCCTTATGCTTAAACAGCTGAGCCTCTTATCAACCTGCAGTTTATCGCTTTAAGCTGGATGATGGAGTGTAGTTATTGTTAATGAAGGCATTGGGATCAGTTATTGAATAACAAAGCTTCTTAACTCTATTATTCATTTCATCTTTGTACAATTGTTTCGTGTGTGAACATAATACAAGCCAGACAGTAAAATCCAAAGGTATGAAATGTAATTGGAAAGCACAATTTGATTTAGCAGGTACAATATAGTAAAGGTGCAAAACAGTAAATGTATTTTGGATAAACATTTGCTGTGGAAAACTATAATTGATATAGTAAAAAGATGTTATTGAACTTTGTGGTGGACACAACTGTATTATTATAACCCTAACTGTATATTGCAGGGGGGAAAAAATTACAAGATTCAAATTAGAGTAAGAGTGTACAACAGTCACCAAGCTCTTGCCTTTGGGCATATTATCACAATTATTTTCCACATAATGAAGCTAAAGTTTATTGTAAAAATATTTCCAGTTACAGCTGTGGTTGATTGCGGACAAAAGAGATGTTTAAAGATAGCAGGGATAGCTGAGTTCAGGTTTTTCATGTAAAAAATAATTTTGTTGAACTAAAGTTCTCCTTGAAAGTTAGTGTCACTGCAACTCGTTTGTTTGTGCAGAAAATGTAAAGTGCATCACCCTTTTAGCCTCTTAGCAAAGCCTTAAAATCCTATAGAACTCCACCACCAGCCTTCTTTATGTGAAAGAGGTCATTTCCCACAATTAACCTGAGCCTTTCAGCAGCAGCACTTCAAATAGACTGTGATGAAACATAGCGCAGTGGATGAAGTTCACAATCATCCTTCAAAAGTTATGTCCTCTTTGACACAAAATCTGCCCCAAGAAAAACACCTAACTTGTACATGATGTTTAAAAGTGTATGTATTGACTTATTAAAGTGGTCCTTGATCCTGAAGCAGTGAGGCATGAAGCTATGTTAGGAGATTACAAGCAGAACTAGGGCTTCATATCTCTGCTGAGACCTGGAGGGGCTCAATGGTTATCTGGCCTTTTCTCATTTAAGTGGGAGATGAAAGTGGGGGCTTGTCTTCGGTCATGCATCCCTTAGAGAAATCCTGCAGTGTGATGTTAATAAAGCCTTAAAGTCTGGAGGGAATCACTCTGGTTCTATCTCTTATGGCCAAAAATTAGTAATTTTTTTGTTCAGAGAGCTGTTCACAGTGGCTGAAGTTTCCACTCATGTCCTTTTCCTCGAAAACAGATACCAACCAACCATTCCAACGAGAACACTTTGTCCTCGAAGCCCTTGGAACTTTATGGTCAATGGTTTAACAGTTATGGTTGACTGGTTTTTCTTTATATATAACCTTTACATGTGGCCACTTTACATACAAAAAAGACAATTATTTGAACCCTTGTTGATTTTGTTAGTTGTTAGTTTGCTCTTGTACAAAGAAATGGACTATCTTTATTCATTATTATTTTATTGTTTTTTTCTTGGGGGGAAATGTCAACCAATACTACAGAAACAAATATTACATGAAATTAAATGAATAACTTAAATGGAACTTAAAAAGAGACTCCAGCAAAAACATGACTTGATGTTTTATGGAAAAACCTTTATTGAAAAGGCACCTTCCTATACCTGTTAACAGGTATAGGAAATGCATCAATAATATGCATTTATTTCCTTCAGGCTTATAATACCTGAAGATAATGAGAAGCACTATGGCTTGTAAGTTATCCATTGCCCAGAGCATTTTCTTGCTGCTCTCTCTAAATCATTCAGGTTTCTTGGCTGAGGCTTAGAAACCACATGCTGTGTCTTTATCCACAGTTTTTCATAAGGATCCTTGATCTGGTGATGGGCTCTGCCATTCTAAGACTTTAATGGACTTCTTCGATTACCACTCCTTTTTTTGGTTGGCAGGATGTTTTCTGTGCTCTCATCCAAGATTGTCTGGTACATTACCCAGTCCATAAAGTCCCTCCATGCAGTGAAATCATCCTGTACCCTTAACAGAAAACAAGTTCTCAAGCAAAATATTTCTACTTCTATTCTTGACTGTGGGGATAATGTTCCTTGGACATTCTCAACACTTTTCCTTCAAACAAAGCAGGTTGAACTGAAGAGCTTAGTTTTGGTCTTGTTTAACTATAGCTCTTTGTCCCTGAGGACGATTGTGATCAGTTGTATGAAATTCAGGTCCTGGAGGACTGGTCTCCCGCATGTTTTAAATGTTTTTCTGGTTCAAAACACCTGATTTGAATGATTGGATATTGCTCATCTTACACGTACTTGATTTTTACCAAACCTCTTGCTGTTGGTCTTATAGTCCATTCCAGTGTCAAGACTGGTGCATTTTCACACACCAAATGTCTTAAAAGAATACAGATGTGAAGAACATCCCTTTGATGGCATTCACTGCAGTTCTTATTTTAAACAGTGGAAATTGCTCCAAACAAAATTTACTTGTGTTCACCAATTAGTGGCTGTGGTGAGATGATTTAATGTTCATAGGAGGCTTCCGTAACCAGCCGGATGGCGATGCATAATGACATGAAGGAGCTACAAAAGGTGGCCTCTTTAGTGTAACCTTTTGCCATGATTTCAGTTCTGCTATGATTCATGTTGCTCACTCTCCCTCCCACTCCTGCTGATTGCTCATTGTCCTCACCTGTGCTGTTCCCTAGCTAAACACCTGCTCTTCACCTCCTCAGTGTGAGATTGTCTGATGTCTTTGCCACAGCCTCCAAGCTTTGCTTTATGGTCCATGTGAGTTTATCAGTTCATTGATCCTGCCTGTCTCCAACCACTGCTTTTGCCTAGTCCTTACAGGTGTCTGAGTAAAGTTTCTTTTGACCTCCTGTTGCTGAACCTCGCCTGTCCTTGACCCTGCTTCAAGCCTATTAAATTCTGGATTTTTTACTTTGGCCGGAAAACATCCTGTGTATGACTCTAGACTGTTTATGGACAGCGATTTATTGTGGATGCTATAACCTCTGTTTTCAGCAAACATCTCAGAGGCCCTCAAAGCTAAACTTTCACAAATCAACCAACCCTGATGTAGCTGGATTCCTGGAGCCCGTGGATCCAAGACTCCTGATCTTCCAGCATAACCTGATCTAAGCAGGGTGACTTCCACCAGCATCCAGTCAAGTTTTCCAACAAATCTTTTGAAACTTCTATCTTGTCTTGACTACATGTTGGGTTCTGGTTCTTGCCTTTGTAAGACTTAAACGTTACATTTTTTTAGCCATTTTTAAAAGTGGAAGTGACATTCGGCAATATTTAATACATCCGTTCTCGGGGTCAATTATGCATATTTTTGTTAGAAAAACTGGGATGTGTTGAGCAGGGTGAAATCAAATTTTAACTTGTATGCGACTAGATTATTCTTCTTAATTAAAATAAAACCATCCTCAAAATCAGAGACCTCTAATTTCTTTGAAAGGGCGCAAACTTACAAAAAACAGAGGACCAAATGCTTAATTCCTAAAAACAAATTTTAATTTTGCTTAATCTCTTGGTGTATAGTTTTTCTCTTCAATTCGCTCCCTTTTGGTCTTTAAGTCAGCTTTAAAATATCAAGATGGACTGGATTAACTACTACTGCAATAAGAAACATGTCAAAAATAAGTATTTGGTCCTTCTGATAGGAGGAAGCACACATAAAATAAGACACTGACCTGAGCAAGAGTTTCAACCAAGAGTTGGAAACTTGTTTAAGAAATTGTAATATTATTTTACTTCCAAATTTAGACTAAAAATATTAGCAATAAATATTTCTATAGTTTCCCTTTAAAGTAAACCTGTTATTCAGATGCAAGACTTCAATTGCATTTCAACATGATCAAATAATGTTTTTACTACTTTAGAGCAGACAGATTGGCAAGATTGAAACTTGTTTCCCCTAATATAATGAAATTGCAAGATAATCAGCTCTATACTTTTTTCTGACTTTAAATCCATTATATTAACCATCTTGGCTCAATGTGTAGGAGCACTTTTTGAAAAGTTACATTCTAATATTTTTCTGATTTTTGGAGTTGTTTAATACTCTCCATTAAAGCCCAATCGACTGCAACCTGCCTGACTGGTTAATTACAACTCTAAATACTTGGCCGTTGAGTTTTCCACAGAAGAGGAAGTCCTAATGATTCATGGTCTGTAGTTTAGGAACTCAAAGAGGGTTCACACATTTACTTAAGCTTCATTGACTCCTTGATGCTTCAGTATCACAGTCTGAACTACTTTGCATTTATCAAGCAATTGGCACTGACTAGCTCTACATGTCGAAACCAGTAAAGCATTAAAACTCACTTTTTTAAACTTTATCCACAGAATAAAACAGGGTTTTAAAGCAATAGTTTAGGGGCCTTTTTGAATCAAATGTGTTTGATTAGAAACTAAAGATCTTAAGTAACAAGTAATTTATGTCATTTTATACTCACCTATCAGGGTTTGCATTATGACTACCCTTCTAATAAGGTGTTGGGTGTACTAAACGTGTAAAGGTGTTCTGTGGTATCTGACATCGAGATGTTAGGAGCTGTTCCTAAGTTGCAAGGTGTGGCCTCCCTGGATCAGACTTTTTGTTCAGTACAGTTAGAACAACTAAATTGAGTTTGAGGATATCAGTCCACCTGAACACCTTAAATCATGGGTGTCCAGCTCCAGTCCTCAAGGGCCGGTGTCCTGCCATTTTTATGTGTCTCTGTTCCAATACAGCTGATTCAAATGGTCCAACTGCCTCCTCAGAATGTCATAATGCTCTGCAGAGGCCTGCTAAAGAGCTATCATTTGATTCAGGTGTGTTGAACCAGGGGAAGATCTAAAACATGCAAGATACTGGCCCTTGAGGGCTGACATTGAACACCACTGCCTTAAATTCTTTGTTCTGCTCCTAAAACCATCCCTGGACCACTTTGGCATTGTGGCACAATCCATTCTCCATCTAAAGAGCCCACAACCATCAAGGAATACCGTTTACATGGTCACAATGCTTGGTAATAGTTGTCACACTAGCTTTGACATGGATGGCATGACCCAAGGTTTCTTAGTAGAACATTGCCTAAAGGCTCACATTGGCTCTGTCAGCTTTTGATCTTATCATACTTTATTCTGGTTTCAGATGTTATTCAGGCAAGTAATGCACACACACAGCCATCCATGTGAAGTAAAGAAAAAACATGACCAGGCCAGTTTCTTCCAATTCGGATTCTTTATTCACCCATTTTATGCAATTTTCAGCAGTGAACAGGGGCTCAGCATAAGCAAACTCAGTGGTGTGTGCACTTCATATTCTGAAGTCTTTCCATAAGAATCAGCATTTCAGCAAGAAAATGTTGATACTGATAGAAATGTCAGAACTTCAAGAAATTTGGAATATTCATTGATTTCTCGCAATTAAATGTTGGGTGACATGTCTGAAAGGAGCAATAATCACATACACAGAAGCTGTGTGTCTCTTCAAACATCACATCCAAAAAGAGTTGTTTAATTGGGACCTTTGATCATAAACATAGTAAAACATTCTAACATAAGTGATTTATCCCTAAAAAGACCAACTTTGCCCAGGGACACAGACAGTGCTTTTATTAATTTAAAATTTATTTAACATAGCTTATTTTACTATTGTACTTATATGTAATCACTGTGAAACCCTGAAATTCATCACTGAGTCTGAATGTCAGTTTCTATTTCTCCTATTAAAATTTAAAGTGAACAGAAAATATGAAATTTAGATTAGTTTAGACCAGCAGATGACTGAAACAAAAAGCTTGGCATATTCAACGAGAAAGAAATGTTTCACTGAGAAGAGAAAAGGAAGCTCTAGTCTGGAGCTTTTTCTGCAGAACTGTTAATTAGAAGCAGGTCTCTGTTTTACTCCAAGTGTGCTCTCAGTACATAACACTGGGCATGAAAACTGAACTGAAAATGTGATAATGACCACTAATTTGCATAAGGAACAACACTGGAAGGTTAAAATGGTGCAGACAGGGGAAACTGTTCAGCTGAAGTGCTTACACTACTGTAAATGTTATATATTAAATAGTTCAAAGTGGAAAATTAAAAATGAGCAGTCATGGCCAAATGTTTTCAGACAACTCAGTTTTTGTGTTGGAAGTTTGGACTGACTCTAGGTCACTGTATATTAAATGCAGTTAGTAATAAAGTTTATTTGAAAAAATACTTGATCACAAAAACCTATTTTGCAATATTTTTACATTGCCACAAAATTAACTGCTAGCAGAAGTTAAAGTGGAGCAGGACACAGATGGACTACTAAGACCTTATCTGTAGTAAACAAGACTGCTGTTTTGGTTTATGCAGTGCAAAAAGGGGTGAGCCAAAAACAAAAGCGGTCGATTTATTCCTCCATCTAGATACCAAACCCCATCTGAGATCTAGATAATGACTGAAAAATGAAAATCCATTATACCAGAGACTGAAATTAGCTTCCACTGTAGTATGGTGATTGTGAGAAGCTTAATCACCTAGAAGGAGTTCGAAGATATCTTAATTCTGCAAATATTTGGAGAGCAACACAACTATAACAAGCTGATATAAGCTGGGTAATGAATTGGCTCATCTGTTATCTTCTTAACAGACCTACCTTTAGTTTTCTTTCCATGACTGTCAAAGTTTTTCACTCTGGCAAATATTTTCAAACACCCAAATCAGTCTTTTTTGTAAACAAGGAAAAAGTGTAGAAGCCTTCTTATAGCCAGCTGACCAGCAATGGAAGGGGCAGCACTGTGTCCAGTCACTAGAGCACATTCTCTGGCATCTTTTAAAAAGACTTTAAACACTTGGAACGATATGACTGAAAGGTTTAGACATTTTGAAACTAACTTTTACAAACCTTAATACACCTTTGTATAGGTGACCAGCCCAAGCCTGAGTGGAAATTATGTCAAAGCTTATTCACAGCTTAAGCTTTGGAAATATAATTTATCCTCTAAGCCAAACTTATGCAACAAAATTTATCTCGGGGCATAAAACAACTGCAAATATGATAATGCCATATAATCCACATCTGTAAATTATTTGGTACCCCTTGGCTAATATTTTATTTGCCTGAACACGACTTCCCTGTTTGGTCTCACTAGGCTAGTTTTACATCTCTTTAAGAGCTTGTATGATGGAACACAAACTCTCAATTTGTCTGATTCCCCAGTTTGCAACCACGTTAAGTCAAACACCCAAGGAAAGCGATTTGCTTGCAAATTCAGCAGACAGACAACATGAAAGCAGCTGTGATATTTCAGGGTGGTAATTATTCACTGGGTCTGAAACTGCAGTTCTAATGGTGGCTCAAGTTTCACTTGGCTACACTTTCAATTATTTGTGGAAATGCATATGCTAAGATTCAACTTGGTCTGACTGAAATTAAGATCTTTGCATAAAATAATTATAAGGAAATGTATAGCTGATGCTTTTCTAAAATTTAAGGAATTTCCTAATCCCATATCCAGTATGCAGTTTAATTTGTCTTTGGAGCACGTGTTTAGAGCTTCTCTGATTGCCCTGCCTTAAATGCTTTGCAATGTGACAAGGTCATAAAGCTGAAAACTATGAGTTGAATTTATTTGCATTTGCACCTCAGTGAAGATTTGGTGGTTATATATTGTGTTCCCAGACTCACACTAGATATAATATGCAAATACATAAAATTAAGAAAGAAATCAAGAAGGGTGAAAAGTTTTGGTCCAAGTTATGAGAAGGTCGTGGCTGAGAGCATTCCGGAGATTGGATAAGTTAGAGGCAGTGAAAATAAACTCAATAGATCATATCATCTGTGCATTGTCTTGTCTTCCATTGTGATAGGGCAAAATCACGTTGGGGATAAACACAGTTTGAATTTTTAAGAGATGCCTCTCCTTATTTTTATTCCATCTTATTTCACCTCAACTCAAAATGACCTTCTCTAATCTTCAGAGGTGAATATTGCCATTTTCCCAAAACTTGAATATGAAAGAAGAATGTGAGACCCACCAGGGGAGTTGAAACACAGGTGTTGAATATTATAGTATGTGCATTCTATTAGCAGCTGGCAGTTTGAAGGATGACAACAAAAATATTTAAGCAGCACAGGTCTCTGCACCTTGTTCTGAATAATAAAGGCTCCCTTGGTCGGGAACAGATTGTACACATAAGAAAATGGGCATAACACATTTGTATGACTGTGAAACCAGTCAATGAATATTTCCCACAAATACCATGAAAAATTATGAGCAAAGATTAGATTTTTCTTTTACTAGTTTTCAAAAGAAGTGAGGAAATAACGCTTGCATCTTGCACCCAAAAAGGTACAATGAATGTAATGTGAGAAAATGTATTAAGCATAGGCCACATGTGCAATGAGCTTGATATCCAAAATATATGCAGAAGTTTTGTTTCTCGACTGAAACTTTAAACCAAAAAAAGGTGCAATACAACAAAAGAATTAGGCTGAGCAGCCTAACGCATATAGGTTCTTTTACAGCACACATAAACAATAACCTAATGCAAGGACGACAAGTAAAGCCTATAAATCATGCAGAACTCCCAGAAACCCCAGAGCTAAACTTAAGGGCTTCTTCATTTGAACAGCTCTTTGATATAAAGGCTTCTTCAAGTTCTTTATATCAAAGGGTATAAATTAACCATTTCTTCTGTTTTTCAGTATTCTGGTTACAATAAGAATGTGTGGAATATGATCATTGCTTTAAGATTCAGTATGTGTACATATTAACATATTTCTTCAGCACAGGTGGGTGGAAACAACAAACCTTTTGATTTAAAGCGAACAATTGAGCTGATAGACTATCCTGTAAAACAGAAAATTGTTCAGTTGTTTAGCATGAATCGTACCAATTTAGCAAATGACCCTGATTACAATATTGAGGTTAGACATAGAGCTCATTTAGACATGACCCACTACTAGGTTGAAGCAAATGTTTGTGTACACTGTAAAAAAAAAAAAAAAAAAAGATATAGAATCTTGTTTGTCCTCACTGTCCGACATGAAATCAGACCAGTTTTTTCTGTTTCAGACCAGTTGTTATTACCAATGTATTTGCCAAATGCCAAAACATTGAGAGATACAGTTTTGTCAATTTTATTTTCAAAAAGCTCTTATCTTTAAATCTAGAATTTAAAGATATTTTCTTATCATTCGGTGGAATTCTTATGTAAGTTGTATAATTTAGATCAAACAGTTTTGGATATCCTTCCACAATCTAGAATTTTGGTCCATGCCTCCTGACAGACCTGGTCTAACTGAATTAGGTTTATAAGTTGCTTGCTTGCACACATCTATTCAGCTCTGCTTTTAGAAAGGAATTTTCAGGATTTGCTAGCTGTCCTCCAAATGTAACAATGGTCACATGTAAAGACTTCAATGTTAGTTTCATCAGACCGCAGAGCACGCTTTCAGTTTGCCAGTAATACAGGATATGTCTCTAAAAATGAAGATTGAGCTTTGTCATTAAGTCCATTTGGAATCTGTAACCTGGGTTTTTATGTTTCTTTTGGAGTAATGGGCTCCTCCTCTATTCTTCATCTTTTTAGCTCATGTTCTCACCAGCTTCAGCCAGCATCTTCACAAGATCTTTTGCTTTTGTTTGAGACTGATATGCATATTTCACATTGCGCTTTAATTTGTTTTTGAACAGATTCAGCAAAGATGGCACCTTCAGGCATCTAGGACTTTTTCCCAAGAATTAACAAGACATGTGGAGGTTCATAATTCCCTTTCTGATAGCCTGGTTGATTTAGATTTCTCTAAGATGTTACACACATATCAGCGTGTATAGGGTGTTGCCTTAAAATACATCCAAAGGGGAGCTTCTGTTTAACTAAAATTTTGCGAATTAAGTTATCAGAATTTAACACATCCATGACTTCATCATCTGGGCTTTACCAGATTATTTGAAGGCATATAATATCATTGTCTGAATTTGGAGAAAATTGTTTTTAAAAAAAAGTCAACAAAAAAGTTTTCCACAAATCATTTTGGAAATTAGCAAATAGAAATAAGTTGACAATCTTAACTAAAATAGTAAAGTATTAGTCTGGTTTCATTCCACACTGTGTGTTGGAAGTGTTGATCCCACATGTGATTGTAATTCTTAATATTTGCATTTCTATATAATATACAGTATATCATATAATTTTGCCTTGTTGAAACAAAGGCAAAATAAATGAACAAATAATTAAATTAAAATATGTACTTCAGTGTTAAACGCTGGTGTTGCTAAGAATCTTTATTTCATTTCAGTCATTGAGAAACACTGTGTCAAACACTTGTTTAGGAGTGTTAAGTGTGCAATGCTGAGAAAAACACAAAAGCGAAGGTCTTTATTAGATATAAAGTGGCACTAGCAGTGGAAAGAAAAGAGAAGTTACTTATGCTCAAATGTCAGATGAGAAAAAAAATAACTTCAATATGATAAATATATAATGATGGCATGACAGCTTCACTGAATAAATAACATTTCCATATACCTATTAGAACATACAGTTTGGTTGGGAAAAAAGCTGAAACAGAACTCATATGAGGCTACTGCCTGTGCTCATTAGGGTGGGTATTGATCTTTTCTTTGACTTCTAGTTCAAGCACTAACCCGCACCACATTTTCTGAACACATCTTGTTAGAATCATTTCAGAAATGAGGCTCCTATGCAGGATGCTCCCATTTTCATCTCTGCCTAGAGCAATATACAGGATATGTACTTTGCCCCCTTGCATAGGCATCTCTGTTTTCATCTTCCAGAACACATATTTTTGTTGACAATGTTGTGGTGAGGAGTGAAATTGCACCACTCTTTTTAGCTTACCTTTGTAAATATTTGTCTTGGTGCAAAAACAGTATCTTTGCAAAGACATGTCTAGCTTATAAGGAAGAGCTGTGATTGAGAATTACAGTAAGAAAATCTGTAATCTGAAAATCTGTAAATAAAAATTACTCTATTCCAATACTGGTATGTATGTGAATGTCTTATCATATAATTCAAAGTTCGAACAGCATAACAGGGGAGGTATTTTTTTCTTGTGACATTCAGTGGTTTCATTTTTACAGCATTTATTGCAGAACGCTTGAAGAATTGGACAAGGTTAAAAAAACACACTGAAAATGGATGTTGGAGCAATAAGAACTTGAGGTCTGAGAGTCAATTTTTAATGAAGATGCATATTTTGACAACTGATCTCTGTTATTTCATTTAGAATCAAGCCCAAAACTCTTTGTATTCTTGGCAGAATTAGGTTTAAAATCAGTGTTTAATTTTACCAACATGTTTCGTCTCACAGGAAGTAATAATGTATTGGACTGGACCATCCAGAGTGCAGGTTTGAATCTGACGGAGAATCTGTGGAGGATTAAGATGATGACTAAGGTGGTGGTGAGGAGACCTCTCAACATGAAAGACATGGACCTCCTCTATGAAGATAAACTGTCACAATACCAGTGAAAGCATAAGGACTAGACGTCCTGCTGCCTGTTGTCACTTTTGAAGACCAAATGAATACATCTAGCCAGAATTCTAAAGTCATCTGGGTTTTAGTTTAAAACATTTTTATATAGGATTTGAATTGCAGTCCCAACTTTGTCCTACTTACTCATTACTCATTGTTGTGAACTGGGGGAGGAATAAATTAACATATTCGAGGAGGAATAGTTGCTAATTGCAGATACCTGAAACTGCAATCCTTTCCTTTCAGATTTTACTGGAATACCTGTGGAGAAACCTGTAAATCACACTAGAAACAAACAGCTGAAAGAAGTCATTGTGGAAAAGAAGCTGCTATGATTGCCATGGAGAAGTTTGGTGTTTTTGTTCAAAAAAAAGAAAAGAAAGCATAATCATGTCCAACTTACAGAGAGATGATTACAATGAAACATGTAACTGTTCAGTAAGCAGCAGAGATCAGCTACCAGTGTGCTGTTCATAATGTAATGCTTTTAGTATTAATTGTTTGTTGTGCTAACATCACTGATGGCATTCAAGGATGAAGTATTGATTTCAGAAGTGGGGTGGAAATCAGTCATGTGCGGTCAGGTGAGGGACTGCCTCACCTGTTATCCTGACAAGTAAAAGGGATACATTAGAAGTAAAATATAATCTGAATTTACGCATTGCCTGTTAAAATGCATGGAAGGAGTCTGGGGTGAGTGCTGTGCCTCAGTGAATGAAGCAGGCACTTGGTGCATGTCCATTGATGTCTCTCTTTATGTCGCCAATATACTTGTTTAATTACACGTGTTCTACTTATGCTGACATTCCACAGTCTAATATATTTATTTAGTGAATGTGAGTGACATGCATGGTCTTTCTGATCGACCATAAATGTGCAGTGAAAATGTGCAGCGTGAGGCAGAAAGTACCGTGCCTCACTGATAGAGGGCAGTGTTGAGCTCCACATGCACAACAGGCAGCAGGTTTTCTTCTTCTACGCACTGAAAAGACTGAAAACAATCGTAAAAAAATGAAAGAAAATTAAGAGTGAAACAAGAACTTTTTTTTCTACAACAGAGTGACAGAGATATGCGTGGGTATATGCATGCACTTCATATAAAATGGTACGACAATACAACATGACCGTCACTGGTGGAAGGGAGGTGGGGGGGTTGAACAGCTGGAACAGTGCCATGATATCTACCCTACAAAACAGTATGAAGTTCAATATATGTATGAAACTACAGTCGAGAGGCTTTTAAATACATGCACTATGACTGTAGTGAATCCAAGGGAATCCTTGTAACCATTTCTTTTGGAAATGTAGGCAGATGTGTCATAACACGAAATTTCATTTTTCTGTGGTTTTGGGGGTTATAATATTATCTGTTGTGCACTGATGAGGCCATGTGAATGTCGAGGTGATATCAAAAGCCCTGCTCATAGGCAATCAGCTTTGTTTCTTTCCTCAAAAATGGACGAATCAGAGAACAGATTATCTTTCTATGTAGGTTATCTTTCTACATAATTCATATTCTCCAATTAGAGCACACCATCAAGCAAACAGCCTTTCCCTCCTCCCCCCAGCTGAGACACTGGCTAATTTAAGGGCTAAGTCCCGCTAGCATGTCTGGCTACTCCACTTGAGAAGAGGATGGCTACTAAAAGGGGGAGCTGTTATGCCCAAGGGTGCTCAAAAACGGATGGAAGTTTCCACTTATTCCCAAAGGATAAAATAATCAGAGAAGAGTGGCTGAAGTTCTTTTATGAGGAAGTACCACGCAATTTGAGACTGTTCAGTGCATTTTACTGAAGAGTTTCCCAAATATGGTTGTAGCCAATCAGAGTGAAGTCACATGTCATTGCCGTACCCAACCCTTTTACCAAGGAGATAAATCTGACCTGCCAAAACAACCCCCTATAAAATGGTGACGTTATTTTTTTTATTTTTATTTATTTATTTTTTTTTTTTTACAAATTTTTTTGGAGAATTGACATGCAGCAATATCATCTACATGAAATAATTTATACAGTTATGTCACCACCCCTTTAACATCTGCTGACACCTGGCTGCTGCTTATCCAGTTTAGATAAGCACCTTTTACTCTGTTGTAAAAGGTGGAATATCTATGAGCTATAACAACATAAAATATTGTCAACTAACCTAGTTCATGTCACTCCCTCCCAACTGTGAGTTCCTGACCCTGTTCATGAACTCACTGTTTAGTAACATTTCTCACCACAATATGAATTTGCTCACATTTGTAATGTATCTGCATGTCATTATACACTTGCTAAAGTTACTCTTATCACATTGTAACAAACTAATGTGTCACCTGTGAATCTCCTGCCTCTCTACCAGCATCTACACCTGGCCAGTTTGCTTCTGTCACCTGAAAAAGTACATAGATGGAGGGTGTATGAACTCTGATTTCAAAGCCACATGGATGAACGATTATTATACAGATTATCATCACCCTAACATTTGTCACAATGCTCAATCTCATGACTAACATATCTTTGCTCTTTCAACCTCACCTGTGAGCATCCAGCCTCTCCTCCCGTACCTCGTTTTTCATCTCTATTATCTTTTGCCTGATAAAATTATAGAGAAAATTACATATGAACAGTGGGACAATTTGGGATGCAACGATCATAGATTTTGATGCCGCGGTTATAGTCTGAGGAAAAAAAACTCTGTTTCCCAAATATGATTATGCGTAATTTATTTAACAATATTATGGATGTATAAAATGACATTTGTAATCTGAGGTTTTATTGTATATTTCCCACAAACTTTCATTGTTGGTGTTCTTTACAAAGTTGTTGCCTTTTAACACACAGATAATGTGACTTATGGTGCATTCCATTTCCCTCCAAAGTCGGAACTCTGATCTGGGAATTACAGCACACCCGAGTTAACAGCATTCCAGTCAACATAGTCTGAGAAGTCAGGATTCCAAAATGTCGAAGTAGCCATAGTTCATAGTATCTGTAATGAACATCGTCTTAAGTTCTACTTTCTTAGTGCAAACACTGTTTTTAATTTATTACATTTTGCAGGTGCTACTTGTAACATTGATTTTAGATGCACTCAGCTTTTCAATCCAGGAAACAAACTGATTAAAGCTGTGCAGCAACTCGTTTGTTATATTGTTTTAAAACAAAATAAACTGTTCTTTTTGACTGAATGAATGCTGCAAGAATTCATCATGAAAACAGATATTTGACAGAAACAAGCAGAAATTCTTCCTTTAAAAAATAGCCAATTCCCAGCTCATTCTTTTTAGAACTTTAGGATGCATACAAATTATTTCAGTCTCTTTGGTGATTCCTAAAAGTAACATTTAAATAAATGGTTTATTTGTTTTATCTTGTATTCTTTCTTATTTGTTGATAAGGTCTTGGGAGAAATTAAAACTGGAGCAATTGTTGTCCTGCATTTAATTCTTCCTAAGCCCTCATATATATATATATATATATATATATATATATATATATATATATATATATATATATATATATATATATATATATATATATATATATATATAAACCCTATATATATATAACCCACTAATAAAGTGTGATGTTAGGGTTAAGATTTGTAGCAAACATGCAGATACACACTGCAAAAGCAGATAAAAGTTTAACACATTTTACCGAACAATGAAATAATTGTAACAACGGCAGCGATCTTGAAACAGCAATCTGGTGGTTGGTGAGGCTCAGTGGTTGCAGTAGAGGCACGTAAAGGGCGGACGAGCAACTGAAATAATGAAATAGTGGCAACTATTCCGAAAACGCTGATCCAGAGGAAAAACTTTGAAGAGGTACGTGATGCTATCAGGAGTATGAACAATTTTGAATTGTACATTAGTTTCCCACACTGAACAGCTTTTTAGCATTTTCATCAGCATTGAGTTTGGGGATTTGGACAGATTTTCTAGATCCTGCTTTATTTATTTTAAACTCATTTTCAGTGCCTGCCTGGGATCATTGTGTGTTTAGGTCCAAGTTTCAGTCGTCTACCCACAGAGCAATAGATCTAATTTTAATGTTGAGGCTCATTTATACATTATTCAATGTTAAGTCAATGCATAGCCCCAAAAATGATCAATCTGAACACAAATAAAACTCCAACACAGTGTTCTTACTGTGTTCAGAACAACTCTGTCATAGTGGTGCACTGTGTTGTGGTTCTGATAAGAAATTCTGAATTCTGATTCTTGCTGCACAACTGACATTTTTCTCCAAAAAACAACCTGAACTTTGTCTCTGATGATATTGAGGAGGTGTCTTACTGTCAGTGCACATCCTGTACAGCTGGAATGTTACCAACACATGGGGGCTGGTGCCCATCTCCAGCTGTCATTGGGTGAGAGTCAAAGTAACCTCTGTTCAGTCCATCACAGGGCTCCTCAGAGACACGCAGGAGAAACAACACTTACACCTAAGGGCAGTTCAGAGCAACTAATTAATCCAACAGTCATGTTTTTGGAATGGTAGGAAGCTGGACCATCTGGAGGGAATCTATGCATGGACAGAGAGAACATGCAAACCCCTTGAAGAAAAGCCCCAGACCAGGATTTGATCCAGGATCATCTTGATCCAAAGCAACAGTCCTATCCCCTGTTCCTCAGTGCAGCCCAAAATCTAGTTGTTTTCAGAGATTTTGAATATTCTTCATTTACTGTTAAATGATGTAGAAAAAAAACACCTACATTTTCATTTGTTTCTCTAGATTAAAAGCATGCAGAACCATGTCTTTAAAACTGAGGTACATACCCAAATGTAATTTTTTGTGTTCCATTACTCACTCAATGAATAAAACAAATTTGAAAACCACATTTTGTACTTTTTCATGTTATCTTTGTCTGATATGAAAAAGTGTTTGATCTGAAAGTGTTTAGAGGGATAAACACGTTTACAACCTTCATATTTATTTGTCAGTTTTTCACTTTTCTCTTTTTATAAGTTGTTCAAACTCCCATCTCTTCTTAAACTCACTAGGGAAAGGATCAATAAGTGTACCTAAGGTAGGCATCCACTAAGAAGTAGTAGACACTAATTAAAATGACAGTTTGACTCTGTATGGGGTTGCTATCTTTAGGTGAAGCTCTGAAGAGTGAGACCTTTTTTCACACAGTGGAAATGTAATTTCATGGCTTGTTAGATACTAAACTCAAGGAGTAAACAGAGAGGTGTTAGAGCTCATGTCTAATGGGGACACAGTCTGACCACAACACCTCTCCTGCAGTGGCCTTTCCAGTCCTTCAAACATGAGTACTCTCTGCCTTGATGGCTTTTTGCCTGAGCTTTAAGAGTGTAAACACACAGGGCAGAGTGAAGTTCTCCTGACAGGCACTCGTACCAATAACCATTCTCATGGAGCATGTTAGAGTTATGGGTTTTTTGGATTGTGCGAGAGATGTGATTAAGGTCTACATTTTTCGAAATAGCTATTAATATTTAGTCCAGCATTATTTGTGGAAAAAAAATGTACTCCAATGTTTGAAACTTTCACCAAAGTAATTACAAGTTGCTAGCTGGCATTTTGAATATAAACCCATCATTTAATGTTTTCATCATTATTAAAACATTTATTGGTACTGCACTATAATGGGTATACTAACACTGCTACAGCTTGAAGCACTTGCCATTCTTTGTCTTGCTCAACTCATTAAACCAGAGATGTGGGGCAATGCATACTCACTGGATTTACAGATATTGGTTCAACCTGAAGAGCTGCTGCCCTTGTAAAAAATTCAGTAGAGGCTGTGGAAATGGAATGTGAGCAAAGAACAAATTCAGAGCCAATAATGAGTTTCTGAAGACATCAAAAGTGAGAGAAAACACAGAAAAACCCATGAAAAATTGATCTGAGTTTCATCATGCTGGCTTTCCATCAAAATTGGCAAATTAATCATCAAGAAGTTTATTTCTGTTATGTTGGACCATGTTACCAAGCTAAGAGAAAGGACTTAATAATTTACACTGTCAAGCTTTGTTGAAGCTTTCACTTATTCTCTTAGGAGAGGCCCACATGCATTCCATATGAGAACCTCAACAAATGAAAAGTAAATATCTGTTTGAGCAAAAATACATGCCTAATGAAATCAGGCTATCTGGCTATCAAACGCTGAATATGAATTGCCATCTTTTATCAGATATTAACAGACTTTTACAGAGAAACCAACAAGAAGATTGAAATTCATTAACTAAAAACGTAGAAATAATTGTAATAGAAGCATATTTCTTCAACTGCACTTAAGTTAAAAAATGGAAGGAAGAATTCAAACAGTGAGCATTAATAGTTTTTTAAATGTAAAATATTACAACTGAAGAAAATTAAAACCAGAGAGAATGAGGCAAAGTGCCTCATAGGTAGAACAGATTTGGTGGATAAAATACCATTAACACTGCATCAGACGTGGCCTCTGAGTTCACAAGTTGAAATGTATAGATACCACCATGAAACAGTTTTATTTTATTCATGTATTATTGATATTCATGTGTCAATAATCTCTTCTGAAATTATCTTGATAAAATATATTAAAAGCCAAAAGTAATTACTTATAGAGAAGCAGATTCACCTATGCGGTGTTCAGTTGGTTACAGTATGAAATTTTACCTTGGATGGAACTAAATCTAGTATGTTCTTGTTTAAAAGTAAACAAAACACAAAATAGTAGATGTTTAGGTAATGACAAGCAGCCAGTTAAGTAGTGCATTAAATTTTTACATGTATTCATTTAGTTTAATGTAGAATTAGCAAAGCAGTAGGTTTGCTAATTGCAAGCCTGAGACATTTCATTTTGAGTTTAATAAACTGATTGACTCTTAAAATATAATATAAACTAGATAATGACATAAACTGTATAAAACGACATGAGCTTTTTTCTCACTGACATTAAATCAGAATAAACTTTTACTGTTTTAGATCAGTTAGTGTTAACAAATGTATTTCCAGCTGCTACATGTCAACTTAAAGAGAATATTTATGGAGAATGCTTAAAGCATCCTTTAAATTCAGAAACATACTTGTATTTCCTTAGTATTTTTGCAGCCTTACCTTTAATTGTATGACTGGGATCAAATGTTTTGTTTTTCCTCCCACAAGCTTCTCACAACAGTTTACTGGAACTCTGGCCAGTAAACTGAAATCCATTTTTTTAAAGGGCAGAAGCCACTTTTGCAGTAAAACACCAACACAACATGATGCTGCCACCCCTTGCTTGACAGTTGAGATGGTGTTCTCAGGTTTTCAAGCTTCCCATTTTCACTTCAAATTTAAGAATATTTATTGTTGCCAACACTTCAGTTTCAGCCTGATCAGACAATGGGGCATGTGTCTAAAAAAACAGGTCTTCTCCCCTGTGTGTAATGGCATACTGCAATTCGGCTTTTTATGTTGCTTTCAGAATAATTCCATCTTCCCTCAGCCTATTTCAGTACATGACTTGTTTTACTGTGTGAAATGACATTCTTTTACAAGCTTCACCAAGTCATTTGCATTTGTTCTTGATTTGAAATGCAAATTTCAAACCAAGTCCATCTCTGGGACACAGAACCCGTCACCTTCCAGAACAATATGATGGCCGGAGATTCCCACGATACTTAAACGTGCTTATAATTTTAGGAGCAGATAAATATGGTACATTCATTAGGAAATTGTACAAAAGGATGAACCAGGCTTATGGAGGTTCACAAGGTTTGATTGTGATGTTCTTTAAAATACATTGTGAAATAATCTAATTAGGCTTCTGATATTTAATAATTAAGTATCAGCAGCTTATAAAGCCATCACATCATCATTTGCACTTTCCCAAATTGTTTAAAGACATAGTGATCTTATGTAAGTCAACTTTTGAATTTTAAAAAAGTTAATGTCTACAAACATTCTTTTTCCCATTATTGGGCATTTAGCAAATATAAAAAATGTTGGTAATCATAACTGACCTGAGAAGAAAGGTCTAGTCTGATTTAATGTCAGATGGTAATAAAAAAAGTTTTGTCTTCTTATACAATGTATGTAAGTATATATTGGTGACAGTTTTTTATATTTCTGCTTGTTTTTCTCCTCCCCGTGCATGTGTGGGTCCTCTAAGATAACTCTGGCTTCCTCTTACAGTCCAAAAACATGACCATTTAATTTGTCTCTTTAAATTGCTCTTCCATGTGAGTAGGCATGGGCCGGTATGAAATTATGATGGTATGATAACCTTAGGTAAAAATATCATGGTTTGGTGGTATCACTGTATTATGATTACAGCTCTAAATATCTTATTTTGCATTTTCTTTAGCATGCTTTAATGTGAAGGCATAGGCGATTTGCTGGATTGTGGGCTGATATTCACCCTTTGACATAACCTGTTGCTGCCAGAGCCACCACTGTTCTAAAAGAGCAAGGACAGACATGTGAATTTAACTGGAATTTCAAATTACCCTATCACCTAAATCTCTAGTCACAGTCAGCTTTAACTGTCTTTGGAAGCGGTTTTTAGATCGCAAGTGTGACGATGAAATTTTATTTCCCTCCTGTGTCCGTTTTTATACTTCATTACTTGATTTTTTTGACAGATAACATGCTAAAGAGCTCCTCGGAGAAAGCTAAAGAGGCACTCAGCAGGTGCACGGGGGGAGGGGTCGTGAAACTGCAGCTGACCAGTGGGATTTGACCTGCACTTTATTTCTAACCAGATATAAAAAACGGTGGTACCGCAGGAATGGTATGACAGGAAATTTTAGTGGTTTTGAAACCATGACTTTTTCATACCGCGGTACACCTTGTAACAAGTAACTGGCCTATCTTTACACGTGAGTGTGTGTATGCATGGTTGTCTGTCCTGTGTGTTTCTGAGATGGACTGGTGAGATGGACTGGTGACCTGTCCAGGATGTACCCCACCTCTTGCCCTATGACCACTGGAGATAGACACCAGTTCCCTGTGACCCTGCTCGGAAAAGAGGGTGTAGACACTGGATGAATGAATCAGTCTCTTTATTTTGTTTCCTTTTTCTTGATTGTTGCTTCTTGGTAGGGTTAAATCTCGAAAGGCAAATATATTTTTCTTTGCAATCAGAGAAGCTGTTTCTTCCATCTTCCATTTTCTCTGTAAGAATGAGCTAACTATAACGTCTAGTTTATTTGATTTGTATTAAATTCAGTCATGAACAGAATGAAAATTGTCAGAAAGTATGGTTTCTGAGTGTAGTTTCGTTAAGGTAATCATGGATTGTGAGCCCATGCTTTCTTTTCAGTCTGTCATAAGATTTAGTTTTCAGTTTTACTGGTTGTGATTTTTATGACTGAGCAACCGTGAACAGCTTGCCTGTTTTGCAGACATCATGTTAGCACTTTTCCTGTTTCTTGGAGGAACTCGGAGTTCCTTCATCCCAATTTCACATCTATGTTTCTATGTGCAAGCTCCTGTGTTTATCTTCAGTTTAGCAGCATTTCAGTTTTTTTTTTTTGGTTTTTTTTTTTTTTTGGTCAAGAATCTCCTGGATTTACAGCCAAGATTTGGGTTCTAAACTAAGGCTAAAACATCATATCTCTGAACTCAAAATGTGACACAACATGATGAAAAGTCATTTCAAGCCTTGACAAACTGATACTGAAGATGTTCTTGTCATTTAGAGTAAAAAATTAAAGGATACAAGAAGCTTTCTTTTCTTATTTTAGTCTTCTCCCTTCTATTCTCTTCTCTTTGTGCCTTGCCCTCCATGCTGCAATTCTGGACACTCAGCCAACTATGACCCTGTGTTGGAAGAACTGGGAAAAATCAGGCAGTACCAATAGACAAACCCAGGCACCCTTCATAATAATCCAATGAGACAGCTGTTTAGTTGCACTAACCTTGTGCCATTTTTCTTCCTCAATGAAGAAGCCATCTTAACTTCATTAAAAGCAGGAAGAAAGTGATGGAGGGGAGATTGGAATGGTTAGATTTTTCATTCCTCGTTGTTCTTTTCTTTTGCTTTTTAGTTGTACTTCTCAAGAAAACAAGCAACACATCGAAGAACATAGTCAGGGACAATTGTAATTGCAATTTACTTGTGGAAAAACAGAATGCTGTCCTCTTTTAGAGAGTCAGAGCTTGTTGGGCATTTTAGTGCAAAAGCTAAGGATCAGCTCCCAGCTCTGAAAGAGGTCATAAAAAGCACAAAAGGTGGCTGGGTCAAAGTATCATCTTTTTGACCTTTCTTTGACAGAGTGGATGACCTACAGTTCACAGCTGTTCATACAACAAAGGAAAAGAAAACAGCAAATCATCATCCAGGATACAATTTTCTTCGTTTTAGATATACTGTTGCCTACAAGGTCAAATTGTTCCAAGATAATAAAGGCTTGCACAAGACAAATTGAATTGCTTTTGCTTGTCAGTAGGAGGTAACCTTAGAGTTCAGCTAACTGAATTCACCTTATTGTACCATTAACAATTTATACTGTTGGTTACAAAGAAGCAAAAAATAATAAAAAAAAGTGATCCAAACACAGGAAGCTGATCATGCATGTTAGAATGCTGTGAACAAACAGAAAGTTTTAACCAAACCAGCAACAACCAGCGTACTTTAACTCTTACGTACACACGTCAAGCAGAATACTATTACTGTTACAGGACGAGTCATAAAATGCTGTGAAAAAGTATTTGCACCCTCTCAATTTTTTTTCTTCAATTTTTACATTTATTGGAACATGTGCATGCTTTAGATTATCAGTCAAAATTAAATATCAGACTAAAATAACCAGAGTTAATACAAAATGCAGTTTTTCAAATAATGATTTCAGTTATTAGGAGAAAAAAGCCATCCAAATCAGAAAAGCACTATGTGAAATAGTAATTGTCGTTCTTAAATCATGAATTAACTGTGATTAACAACAGCCACACCCAGCTCTAACTGGGAACACAAAGTAGGCCTAAAGATCCCAAGAAACAACAAATCATGTTCTAATATGTATATAAAATATTCCTATAGTGATTCATGCAGACATCTATGAGGTCTATAACCAAACTGTTCAATATTGTCAAGCTATGCATCTGTGAGTTAGTCGTAAGGTGCAGTAAATAAGGATGTTACTTTAAAAAGCATGAGTCTTCTTGAGCTTACCGAGGCAGGGATACTTTTTTAAATCCAGGTTTACAAACTGGAAAGCAAGTGTTGCTGCAGGGGTTAGCTTGGCTACTACTAATTGTGGCTGACAGATAATGTGAGTGGCCAGAGAAGGTTTAGCAGTCTGGCTGTGGTTGTCTGAGGGGGTTGCATGTGTAAGTCAGCAGTAAGTGGAACCGTATGTTGCAAGTTGGAGAGTAGTTTGCACAAGAGTGTTGGGGAGGTGAAAATGGGGGCCAGAGCTGAGCAGGAACAAAAGGTTGAATCAGGGCAACTTGGAGGAGTTGCAGACTCAGGAAGGCAATAAACGTGAAGCTCAGGGAGACAACAAATTACTGTAGAGGTCAAAAACACAAGGACAGATTTAACTAAGGTTAGATGGCATTTCTAGAAAGTAGCTGAATTAAACAATCTTTCACAAAGGAAAGACAGCAGAGTGGGGATCTATATACTGCAGACTTAACCAATGGACGCTTTTTGCTTGTGCAAATCAATTTGTTGCAGAGACGGGAACTGAGTTTCTCCCTCCAGAGACACACACATGCACACACACAAACAAAGAACACCAGGGTTCAAACAGGGGACCTAGAACAAGAATGCACATGGGAAGAGAGACCAGAGGAAATTGTAGGAATGTGAATAAAGCACAGCCAAGGCCACAGCAGAAAATCAGTTCTGTTGGAGTTATTATATCTGTCTATTACCTAAAGTACAGGTTACCTTTGAAGGGTAGCGCAGTTCATCTTGAACTGTCCTGCAGTTTGAGTCACAATGGCCTTGTACACATGCCCACGTTTTTAAATACCTAAATAGTTTTCTTTCTTTCCTTCAGAGGTTAACATTTTTGCAAATATAAAATATCTGCAACTTAATTATTTTTCTCTAAATACTGTGCTTCTTGTTTGCATGAAATGTCTGTTTGACATCTATTTCTGTCTTTCTTTTCCTTATTTATATGGAATATATATTAAAATTGGACTGGAACTGTTCTGCTCATAACTGCTCTCTCCTAGCCAGTAGTCTCTCAAGCACATGTAATTTATTGCTAATTATATGGTGACAAGCAAAACATGTGTTTAGAAGTGAACGGCATCCCAGCTTTGACAAATGAATGCACTTCTGTGTTTTCAAAACTGAGTTGTGCAGCGAACTTTACCACTGATTCTAAATCAGCCCAGACTCAGTGCTGTCTAATTAGCTAATTACTTTACTAATGCTGAAAAATGTAACATTAAAACATGAACTATAACCGTGACAGAAAAACTCACCAAGAGCAGAAATATGGCTAACATATGAATTTTCTCTCCTTTTATGGCACGTCACAGATCAAACTCCTTGTTTATTGATTATACAACACAGATGGCATGGATACATGAGGGTCAGTGAGTGAAATAAATATCTCACTTTCTCTTTTGCAAATCAATGAAAATTAGTGGGATTTTCTGCTTAAGCAGAAAATTATGTAGATTTATGTTCCTCATGCTAATTACCCAGGAACAGTCCTCACTTGTCACTCAAAGTTGGCCATTTTATTAAACTAGCTGGCAAACTCAAGTTCGTGTTGTAGACCTTATTCTTTAAAAACCCTAGGAGTTTTTAGATTAAGCAGCTGGTTTGGCTGCCTTTTGCACTTTGCGAAGTGTTTTTGTTTTTGTTTTTGTTTTTTTGTTTGTTTTTTGTAAATGCATAGTTTTAGAATCAAAGAACAACTATGCCAAAAATATCTGTTTCGGCATTGTCCAAAGGTATAGTCACAGTGCTGTATAGCTCTTACATTTCCCCAACATCACCAAACCCTTTCCTAAAATTTGACTATTATGCTTCTTATTTTGCTTCAGCTTCACTGAAATAAAGCTTCAGTATTTGCACAATTATAATCTCGGCTTATTGAAATGTGCATCACTTCTGCAAGAAGATGGACGTCAGCTTTTTGCTGTCGTGCAAAAACGGAGGGTGTAACACTAACAAAGACTAACACTAAAACTGGACAATGTGAGGTCAAAAACTGTAAAGACAAAGTGCCCAGAAGATATTGTTAATGTTCATCATTTACATCACAACGCAGAGAGAAGCGAATATAGATGATGAGGAATTTATTAATAGAGCATGTTTAAACCACACAAGTAAAAGTGATGTACAGCAAAGTGCAGCAACTATAAAACATAAATCACTAAAAGAAAGAAAATAAAAAGTAGAAATAAAAGCAGTCTAAACATGATCAAAAAAACAAAATACATCTAAAAATTTTAATTTAAAAGAGAGAATAAACCAAACAGCATCACATAATGGTGTTACACTCCACTCAAATCCAAAAAGTGTGGCATGCAAAAGGAAGGGGACATTCAATTTGTGTTCAAGCTCAGTTAGACTGGATGGAGAACATCTCTGAATATTAATGTGGTATGTCACAGATATCAAGTAGATTTGGGTCTGGATTTGATTGAATTTTGTTGAATATAATATGTTTTGTTCTATTGAGTACAAGAGTATTTGTCCTGCTGGAAGGTGAAGCTATGCCCCAGTTTCTACCATGTTTTTTTTTCCTCATTCAGCTCTGTCCTTCCCAGAATCAAATTCACATTCCTTGAAGAAGAAAAGCATCCCGACATTACAATGCTGACACTACAATGTTTTATTGTGGAGATGGTGTGTTAAGGATGATGTTCAGTTAGTTTTGAGCCACACGCATCATTTTGAAATTAAACTACACAAAAAGGGACACTACTTTGTAATCCGATGATTTCTCAAGGCATCAACAATTTTGTGCTCCAAGAACTTTTTGGGGCTGAAATAACTCGCAGCATCTTCTATCAAGGTGATAATATGCAACAGAAATACAACATCTAAATTCATGAAATACAGAGTAACATCTGATGTAAATATCATTATATATTAGGAACAAACAGATAAAACTTGTAAGATACACAAAATATGGCATTACTCAATGTCAGCTCTTCAAATCGTGGACATTTTTATTATTTTTTTTACCATGTACAGACCCCAAAGTATAACATAGATTTTTTTTTGATAAATTCTCTAAATTGCTCTCTGTTATCTGCATTGATTTTTATTACATTTTTGTAGTGGGTGATTTTATCCATCATACTGATAATGTGAAAAATAGATGTGTTACAGAGCTCTTGGATAAGATTTTATTCCTGAAATTAAATTGCTTTTGAAAATAAAATGTTCATCATGTTAAGCATCAGCTGGAAAATTCAACTCAGCTTTGTGAAAATGTTGCAATGTCACATTGATTCCTTTGCTCCCATAAGATGAATAGATCAAACTAAGTGAATGGTTTCCCAGCATAATATAATGTAGTTTTTTTTTTAATTATATATATATATATATATATATATATATATATATATATATATATATATATATATATATATATATATATATATATATAGAGAGAGAGAGAGAGAGAGAGAGAGAGAGAGAGAGAGAGAGGCTCAGATCTACCACACCAGACAAGATCCAAGGTGTAGATTGTGCAAGGAGGCCCCTGAGACACATAACAGCAGGGTGCAAGATGCTGGCAGGGAAAGCGTACATGGAACGTCATAACCAAGTGGCGGGCATAGTGTACAGAAACATCTGTGCAGGATATGGACTGGAAGCCCCAAGATCAAAGTGGGGCACACCCCCAAAGGTGGTGGAGAATGACCGAGCTAAGATCCTGTGGGACTTCCAGATCCAGACAGACAAAATGGTAATGGCGAACCAACCGGACATCGTGGTGGTGGATAAACAACAGCGGAAAGCCGTTGTGGTGGATGTAGCAATACCAAGCGATTGCAACATCAGGAAAAAGGAACACGAGAAACTGGAGAAATACCAGGGCCTCAGAGAGGAACTGGAGAAGGCCTGGAAAGTGAAGACCACAGTGGTGCCTGTGGTCATCGGGGCCCTCGGGGCAGTCACCCCCAAACTGGAGCAGTGGCTAAAACAGATCCCAGGAACAACATCAGACATCTCAGTCCAGAAATGCGCAGTTCTCGGCACAGCCAAGATACTACGCAGAACCCTCAAGCTCCCAGGCCTCTGGTAGAGGACCCGAGCTCAGAGGTTGAGAAAGACCACCCGTGGAGGGTGAGAAGGGAATTTTTTTTTATTTTTTTTTTATTTTTTTTTATTTTTATATATATAGTATTAGTTGAATGGATATTACAAGAGGCTTCAGTACGATGGCTCTGGAGAGCTATTTTATGCTGTTGTCAATGATGAAATTGCTGGTGAACTTCAAGGCCCAAAGTTTGTGGTCTCCTCAGACAGAAACAAGCTGAAGTTTATTAGGTAGCTTTGATGGTGAGGCAAAAACTGTTAAAGGAAAAACACCAAATTGAAGAAAAGAAACAAGGATTAAGAAAATGGCAAGAACAGCTAAAACTGGATGAGACTGCAGCTCATATGGTCAAACTGACCATATGTATTAAAATCAAAAGTTATTTAAATGGAAAGGGTAAAACTTAAAACATATTCTCTTTCAGCAGATGCAAAGTCGTTATGGCAATAAAACAGAGATATAGAAAAGGAAAGTTATGATCAAACAGCAAGGCCCAAATATCCACTAGACTCTCAACATTTACATTATGTGCCTATGTATAGTAAATATCATGTGCCTTTCCAGTGGTCACCTAATTATAATCAAGAGAGAAACCAAAATCAACAGAAAAACAGTTAAACTTTCAATCACAATCAGGAAGTAAAGGTCAAAACAATGCTGGATATAGAGACAAAGATGAAATAAGAACGGTAAATCTTATAAAAAAAAATAAAATAAAATAAAAAAATCCAGTTTGTAATGGAGATCAATTGAAGTATCGTGCATTTATGGCTTTTGAAAATGTAGTTGAAAGAAACACTTACAGCAGGGGTGTCAAACTTATTTTCACTTTGGGCCATATCAAGGTCATGAATGTCCTCAAAGGGCCAGTTGTGGGAGACTCTATTGATAAAACTAATAAAACCCATTAACAAATTGTTAAAATATGAATAAACAGCTTTCTCTGCATTCGGTAAGTACTTCTTAAAGTTAAATAATATTGAACATCTTTTCACATTGATGTAATTTGGCATAAATGAAAAAAGTAAAAAATAAAAACTGCTTTGATATGATTGATAAGATATTGTTTAAGCAGACAACTATTGTCCTGAAGGTTCTGTTCATGTGGCCCTCCAGAGTCGAGAGGGCCACATGAAAAATTATGGCAGGCTGAATTTGGCCCCCGGGCCTTGAGTTTGACACACGTGACTTACAGGTTGCCACAGGTTTCTCCAATACATAACTTTTGAGCAGCTGGTAGCTCTCAATGCCTTTTCCAGTAGCTTACAGTCAGGAATCAACAAGATAAGGGATCAGTGATATAATCCCATGCTACTGCAGAAGACAACATCCACAGTCTAGCTTATTACCACTCTTAGGGGTGCAGTCATTCAGCAGCAAGGCAAATGACTGGTGCTCCTCAATTAGCTGTTTTGTAAACGCCAGCTAAAAGTGTCTCCAGTGGCACTATGCCCTAGGTATTTCAGCTTCCAAAGTTGTACTTTCTTTCACATATTTCAGATATACTCAATGAAAAAATCCGCAAATAGGCAAATTTTCCACAAAGAATTTGGAGACACTTTCCACAGAAAAACCTGCAAATGGTTGAATCTGCAAATACCGAAAAGCAAATCGATGGGGTTCACTGTAAAATTAGTTACATTACTTTAATGAGGAGTAGAAAACGGACTTCTATTTCACAAATGTGAATGAGAAGTGTGAGTGTCTGATCTGTGGCACAAACCCGGTGGTCAGTAAAAGATGCAACGTAGGGCAGCATTTCATTAAAGTTCACAGCAACTTCTTCAGCCTCCTTAAAGAGAATGTCAAAAAGCTAGAATGTGCAATCCAAAAACAACATTCTATCTTCACCAAAAAAAAAAAGAGACAAAAAAAAACTAGCCTATCAATCAAGGCATCATAAACTGCACATTCTGGTGAAGCAAACAAACAAACAAAAAAAAAAAAAAAAAAAAAAAAAAAAAAAGACACAAATGGCAAAACTGTTAAAGAGGTCATGACCATGGAGGCAGTATCGTTATTGACCTTATTTTCATCAACCACAAAGGGAGCTGATATTTACAGAGCTCTTGATGCATACTTTTAAGGAAAGGAAATGGTTTCAATAACAACCAACAGGGCACCAGCTATGAAGGGACATCACTTGGGATTTACTGTAATGCTTACTGCAAAGCGGACCTGGTCATAGAATTTGATCAAGCAAAAGTCAAGAAACATTGGAGTTTCAAGCTTTTCCTCCAAGAATGTTCTCCAGGGTATGGCTATCTCGCTTTTCTCATTAAAGTGAGATGGCTGAGCAAATGAAAGATATTACAAAGGTTTCTTTTTCTGCTCTGTGACATTAGGGTTTTCATGGAAATGAGAGGGAAAGATACCACATTACTGTGTGATGCTGAGCAACTGTTGGATCTAGCTGTCCAGGGAAATGTGTATGAAAAAAATGAACAACCAGGATTTCAGCTCTTCTCAGTAGTTGGAAGATGGGGGGAAAGCCATTCAGTTGGGAGAGGAAGTTTCAAACAGATGATGGGACCTTGAGAAACTGGAACCCTGTGTGACATTTCTAGGTAATCCCTTCCTAGATGTGGATATTAGTGAGTTGTCAGAACATTTCTGTGTTGATTCTGTGGTAATGGAGGTCATGAACCTCCAAAATGATGTCCAGCTAAAGTCCCAGCCACATTCCCATTTCATGGGGTTTGGTAGAGTCAGACTAACAAAAATCCTCACAAAGATGCTCTGAAAATAGCTGGTTTGTTTGGGTCGACATGTCTGTATGAATCTGCCTTTCTGACATAAATGTCAGGAAATCAAAGTACAGCAACAGACTGACAGATGGGCATTTAAATGACTCAAGAGTGAACCTCAGGGATACACTTATGCATGCAGCTCTTGGGTTGAATTCATGTTATTCAAGTCTTCTTACTTATAGAAACTATTAAACACATAAGTGATAAGATGATGATAGATTCAAGAACTAAAAATCTGCACTGTGTAAGTGTGTAAAACATTTAACATGATTCAGGATAAGATCAAATCCTTCAGGAATACAGCAAGGACATACTGATAAAGTTTGTTTGATTACATTTTTTTTTTTAAAAATTGTTAATTTTAACCGGTATGCGCTGTACGAGGGAAAGGTGATTGGGTATGAGCCGGCTCACTCTTGATGGCTGCTTGGTAGGATCCACTTGCCTGATGTACAAAGATTCCAAATAAGGAGCGCTAAATTGTGTGAACAGAAAAAAAAAAAAAAAAAAATTAATGAGGATTTTGCTTGTGCTACTGGGTGTCATCATGAAGCATGTCAGAGAGTGGAGTGACTTTAAAATAAGATGAAGTAGAAAGCCATTATGCTGGAGGTATAATAATAATAATAATAATAATAATAATAATAATAAATTTCATTTAAATAAGTATACATCGTACAACACAACAGTGAATTTAACATTTAAAATCAGAGCTATAATAGAGATGGACCTAAACATTTATATGTGAGTTATATGACTTAAATGGTTTATATTGTGTTCAAGCAGAAGATAAAAGGTGAGAGACCCCTTGAAGATACCATTCAACTGTCAGGATCTCCGGTTGTTTGGGATTTTCTCGGTTTGTTGTTTTATTTATTTGTGTTTGTCTTAGTTATTCTTATTTTGATTAGATCAGCCTTGTTTCTGTTGTACTTTAGTTCAGTCCACTCTTAGTTAGATTGTGTTTATTAATTATTTCTTGTGCTTAGTTTTTTGTCGTTAGATTTGATTTCCCAGTTCCCTGTTTGTGTTACTCCTCCTCGCTCCCTTGAGCTATTTCTCCCTGTCTTCCTCAGGTGGCTTCTGCTCTCCCCTCACAGCTGCTCTCAATTAGTAATCAGTCTCAGTCCATTGTTCCACCAAGCAGTCTCCTAGTATTTAACCACCTCTGTATCTCTCACTCCTCACTGGTTCCTCCTGTTATACTCTGTTTTGCTTCATGTTATTTGGTCCCTGTTATTTTCCTGGTTCCCTGTGTGTTTCTTCCAGTTTTTGTAAGTTTTCTGGAGGGGATTTCTTTATGAACACTTCATTTCATTATTATCTCGGGATTCCGCTTGCATTTTGGTCCAACTCCTCCCACACATACCATGACAGAAAAAGCCAGCAATCCAAACCAAGTAGGTCTTCGCAGGTGGATCCAGCAGCAGCTAGAGGAGGCACAAAGAGACTTCGATGAGGACATTGAAATTCTGCCTTCTCTACTGCTGCTGGAGGAAATGGAATGGAGAGATAGGTTTTGAGGTTCAAGACTTATCTTAACTCCACCAGGAAATGGTACAAAAAAGCCTCAGATAAACTCTAATTTCACTGGCCAAGCTTCTCCCCACCACCTACCTCAGCTTTCACAGTTTCCTCTTTTACCCTCTGCTGTCACCACCAGAAAACTTCCTTCACTGTTCTGGATAATCTGGTTGACGCCTCAACACAGCTTCTCCAGTGGTTCTGACAGATGCCTCAGCTTCTCTGGTGGGTCAGGCTGGTGCCTCCTCTGCTCCTTGTCATCTCAGCCATCATCTCCATGACTGTCAGTTAGTTTCACAAATCAGAACCACAGAGCTCTCTACATACCTTAGACCCACCATTCCTTCGATCACCCCTGCAACAGCCGGATCCCCTCAGCTCATCCCTACAGCCATGGCAGCTGATCTTACTGCTGCTGTTTCCTTTGGGACTGGCATCCTTCTCACCATTATAGTCACAGTCTCTCCGTCAGCAGCAGCAGCAGCCCCATCTACCTGCAGCAGAACCAGCAGCCTCTCTGCCTATAGCAGAACCAGCAGTCTAGGTAGAGCCTCCTAATGGGTCCCAGGCCACAAGGCTTTCTCATGGGTTCCAGGCTGCAGAGCCCCCTCATGGTCTCCAGTCTCCAGAGCTCCACCCTGGATATTCTTTGTCTCCAGGCCCCATCCGTGTATCTCCAGAACTTCTATATGGGTTCCCAGTACCTCTATGTGGGTCCCCAGAGCTTCTATGTAGGTCAGCCTCACCAGAGTCAGAGCTCCTTGGTGGGTCAATCTCCCCAGAGCAAGAGCTCCTTCCTTCCTGGGTCTTCCCCAGCTCCTGAGCCTCGTCGTAGGTTCCAGTCAGCTGAGCTGCCATCCCCAGGACTCCTCATGGGGACTGTTACACTACTTGGTCAGCTTCTTGCAGGTCCCTTCAGCTACTGGCTTCCAGAGACTCAGCCACTCCACTGCTGTCTCCAAGCTCCTCTGCCGTTTCAAGGTTCCTGACCCTCGATGATGCCGGCCTCCAAGGTTCCTGCACCTCAATCAACAACCTTCAAGGTTCCTGCACCTTCGTCGCCAGCCACTAGACTCTGGACTTCTTCGTCACCGGCCACCAGACTCCAAGCTTCGTCATCATCTGGCCACACCCCTATGGCCAATATGAACTTTTACTCAAACTCTCCGAGAACTTTAGTTTTCTAGGAGAAAACTAAGCACAAGAATTATGCTTAGTTTTTTGTCTTTAGATTTGATTTCCCAGTTCCCTGTTTGTGTTACTCCTCCTCGCTCCCTTGTGCTATTTCTCCCCGTCTTCCTCAGGCTGCTTCTGCTTTCCCCTCACAGCTGCCCTCAATTAGTAATCAGTCCTGGTCCATTGTTCCACCAAGCAATCTCCTAGTATTTAACCACCTCTCTACCGCTTACTCTTCACTGGTTCCTCCTGTTTTACTCTATTTTGCTTCATATTACTTGGTCCCTGTTATTTTCCTGGCTCCCTGTGTGTTCCTTCCAGTTCTTGTAAGTTTTTTGGGGGGGATTTCATTATTAAAACTTCACTTCATTATTATCTCTAGATTCCACTTGCATTTTAGTCCAATTACTTCCACACACACACACACCATGAAATCAACTCCAAGGACTGTCCACAAGTAAATGATCCTTTTTTATGTCCAGCCTTTTAACATTATTTGTTCAATGATATAACTGTCTGTCTTCAGTTTTTTTTTCTATTTTCATAGAAGTAACATCTGATCCGGCAATTCTATTTAGCCGTGACACCTTCCTGGAGGGGGCTGAGCTACTGTGGCCAATAACTTCAAGTTCTCTTTCTATAGTTGATATACTTTACGCTGTCTTTCTGGGCTTAACCCTGTCGGTCTTATATACAAAACAATTGAAGGAGCTTTTGGTGCAACTAACATGTACTCTGTTTTTCATCCCTATCCCCTCACTGAAGGTAATTACGGTGCAGCAGCACCGCGGTCAGTAAAAAGCGAGCAGACCACTCCAGGGAAAGCCATATGATCCATTAGCTGAGCCCAGGGCTCGACGGCCCATTCCTCATCCCCATTTGTCTCTCCCTTAAAACCTGTCTGCTGCCCCAGCCCACTCTGTTTCACACATCTCCTTCCTTTGCTCCATCAAAGATACTGATTTAAGCAGAGGTGGAAAAACATGTTTCTTGAAAATTCATCTTTGGTGCTGTTTTGCATTCCCAAATTGCACTGCACCCTGATTGCAGACAGTGAGCCTACTACCTTAGACATTCACCTCTGGAAAAAATAAACAGAACAGATGTGTGCTGCATCAACTTCAGTTAAATCAAATGTAATATTTTTGGAATACTACCACCAAATAATGTAGTTACATTTTATTGAATATTCTTTATTTGCTTTTTTTAACTTTCCTTTTTTTCAGTTAACACTAACACATAATATGAACATAATGGGAAATATTGTGCAGCACTCATTGTCACTGCACTAGTTTTTATATCAGTGCTTTAATTGGTTTTCCATTTGAGTTTTTTGGAGTCATATTTTCTGTGTCAGATTCAAACACATTTTTCTTAACAATTTGAGTTCATTCTCTGAGAGTAAAAATCAAAATTTGGTCGAGTTTTGTTAACTTGTACTGTTTTGCCAATGGATATTTATAAATTATATTTATTTATTATATAACAGGTGCAGTAGCCCTTTAGCCATAGCTATAGTCTCAATTTTGAAGTGAAATCTTATAATATCATCCATCTTTCCATACCTTTGACTATTTTGTGGATGATATCCTAAAAATTTGCTCTACATAATGAATTCTGGTTTTATTGTTGTTTTATTTCTTGGTTCCAAATACTTTTACTCCTTGGCTTTTAACATATCATGAGCCTGACATTGTTTGTTGTACTTAGTCTGATGTTTATATTTAGTGGTGTTTTTAGGACTTAAGATTTTACTTTTACTTTTAATTTTGCCGTGTTTTTACTTGTGTAGCACTTTGGTCAACCTTATGTTGTTTTTAAAGGGCTATATAAATAAACACAGTATGGTATTGAATGGTATGTGAAATATTTTATTGACATTGTGTTCACTGTAGTTTAGTTCAAATGTACTCTTTGTGAATCTTGTTGTGCTGTAATTTCTTGCCAAAGTGTTTTATTTTATATCCAGACTAATCCTCTTATGTTTTAAAATCATTCCATCAGAGCTGAGAGAGGTTGATTTGGTTATTGAAGAAAACATATTGCATCATTTGCAAACAGATCTGTCTCATGTTTTTCGTTTTTAGTTTTACCCCTTTGACATTTTTTATTCTGTTGAATTGATGGGGCCATGATTTCCTTATATAATCCTAATAGAGTGGGTGGTGAACAGCAGACCTGTGTTTATTTCTGTAATTTAATTTTCTTAAGCAAACATCCATTTATCTTGACTCATCAACAATGTTGCATGTATGTGTATTAATTCCTTATAAAACCCAGAACTCTTTAATACTTTATGTAGAAATCCCCTGTTTTGGCTCCTTTGCACTGGATTAACATCAGACAGAATATTGATGGTGAGGTCTTGGGGATGTCTTGTGGTGAATATCAAGATGTCAGTGGGCTCGTTGTTAAATCAGACTAAAGAGAATTATTTCTCTTTATTCTATTATTTTTCTTAAAGCACAACTGGTCAAACTACCTTTATGCCAGAGCTACAACCTGATCACAACCCCACCTAGGTTGTTTTGTATAGGGCTGTTGGTATGGTATCTGGTGGTTGTAAGAAGCAATGCACTATTGTGCCTGCTCTTGGTTCAACCAAAATGCTCCCACCAGCCATCTGAAACAGACAGTCCATATTCTCTACATTAATAAATCAGTGCCATGCTTAAGCCTGTTGTGGGGCTCCATGGTAGAGTAGGGAGTGGCCCGAGGAATAAGCTATTAAGCAACTGAGAGCAACTTATTCTTTCACAATTATGAGTATAAGCAGCCAACATGCCTAAGTTCTTGATTTTATACTTCTTGGGCAACTGAAGTGATTGGAACCTTTGAATTCAATAATCCTTATAATGATATAACACTTTTGGCAATATAATGTGCTGGTGGGGATAACTTTGTTAGCGATGAGAAAAGCGTTTGTCAGGATAAAAAGTTCAAGTTCAAGTTTCATTTGTATAGCACATTTCAGCAGTAAGGCAGTTCAATGTGCTTCACATCATAAAATCATCAATTAAGTATACAGCAAAATCATCACAATCATCACACAAATATACATGAAAATCATGAAAATCATCAAGCAAATATCACTGTATCAAAATCATGAGGCTCATCAAGCAAATATAATTCGAAAATATTGATCAATGCTCCACTTACTACTATTCAAAGGCCACTCTAAACAGGTGGGTTTTTGGCCTTGATTTAAAGGAACTCAGTGTGTTGTCTGTTTAGCAGTTTTCTGGAAGTTTGTTCCAGATTTGTGGTGCATAAAAACTGAAAGCTGCTTCTCCATGTTTGGATCTGAGGATGCAGAGTAGGCTTGAACCAGAAAACTTGAGTGGTCTGGAAGGTTGATACAATGACAACAGGTCTTTAATGTATTTTGGTGCTAAGCCATTCAGTGATTTCTATACTAACAAAAGTATTTTAAAGTCTATTCTCTGAGCTACAGGGAGCCAGTGTAAGGACTTTAAAACTAGGGTGATGTGCTCTATTTCCCCAGTTTTAGTGAGAATGTGAGCAGCAGCATTCTGGATCAGCTGCAGCTGTCTGATTTATTTTTTAGGCAGACCTGTGAAGACACTAATGCAATAATCAATGCGACTAAAGATAAACGCATGGAGAAGTTTCTTTAGATCTTGTTGGGACATTAGTCCTTTAATCCTGGAAATGTTCTTTGAGTGATAGAAGGCTGACTTTGTAACTGTCTTTATGTCTTTCTGAAGGTTCAGGTTCCTCTATTAACAGACTTCATGAAGATATTGATTTAATTTCTCAGCAGGACTGACCCACACTGCCATGCAAGAGAGTGTATATACTGTATTGTACAGGGACATACTTTTCAGTAGGTCAAAACTTCAGTTAAAAAAAATGTATGTAATAATATAAAGTTCTACTTTTTTTTGAGGAACTGAATTTTGAGTTTTCATTATCTGTAAGATGTAAATAGTAAAATGATCAGAAATGAACACTTGAATCACAACACTCTTTTTGTCATTAACCTAAATGAATTTTACTTTTAAGTTGAATTACTAAAATGAAATATTTTTTCGTGATATTCTATGTTATTGAGATGCACTTGTATAACGACTTGCTAGGTGCTTTGATTGTGTCCCATAGAATTGCTCGGTTAACTTACATCATCATTTCTCTTAGTCCGGCTGAGACATTGCAAGTAAAGACCATGACACATTTTTCCTGAACAACCAAAACTCTTTGGAGAATTGAATATTTCATCCATTAATTCAAACAGTTAAACAGAACAATAGTAGAAATGTTTACTTTGCTGGGATCAGTTCTATTTAATCACATTTCCTTTATCCATTTTTTTGTCAGTTTAAAAAAACCCCAAAACAAATTGAAGTAAAACAAGAATCCTTATAACAGACTGACCCCACTGCTTAAAGACCTATTGTAAAAAAAACAAAAAAAACAAAACAAAACAAAAAACAAAACAACAACAACAAAAAACATTGAAGCAAGGTTAAAACTTTCAAACATCCTGTATTTTATAATGAAACATAACTTATCGGCCCTAACTTATTTGCTTCTGAAAGCAATACGTTAAAAAAAACAACAAAACAAAACAAAACAAAAAAAACATTTTATGACCTTCTCCCCAGCTTAGTAGTTAATCCATTACCAGAGCAAAGATACACCAGAAAGAAACAAACCCTGCAGGGCTGCAGCTTTTTGTCACATCAGGGAGTTAACTCCTCTAGTCTTGTTTAATCAGGTGTAAAGTCTGCTCTGATTTACAGTCTTTCTTAGGTAAAGAGCAACAGGATCACATTGCATCCCTTTTAAATCTCATTTCCCCTCTCTGCTGTCAGTGAACAGGAGAGATCTGATGCTAAGCTGCTGAATCTGCTAGCTTCAAATCATGTTAGAATTTAAAATCGTCTTCATTGGAAAATGAAACCTCCACAGGTCTTCACCATGAATGTTCTACCTATAACATCACTCACTAAAGGAAAGTGAGTGTCGCTGGACATATATACGATATACATATTTTCACAAATTTAAAAGGAAAAAGGCAATGTAAGAAGTAAAATGACTACATAAAATATACATCATCTACAACGAACTGCCCTTTAACATTTTTTTTTGACAGTTATAGATTGGTTTAACATGCATCTGTAAAGTAAAAGACCCAACGTTTGCATTTTATGTAGTAAATAATGGCCACATTGGATATATTACTATATGCAAGACTGCATCTTTGTGAATTTATGTGTGGCTGTGAGTGTTCCCAGATATGTGACCATGGAAGATTTAATCTTTTCTTGTGGGTCTCGGTTTCTCCGTTTCTTGTTTTACTTGCCAGCTGCTGACCCTAATCTTAAAGCATGACATGAGGATTAATATCTTACCTTATATGGAATATGCACAGCATTCTGTCAGCCAGACGAAGCAATATGTGAGAAGCTTTTTAATCATCAGGGGTGACGAAGGACAAAAAATGATTTCTTCAGCCCCCCAGAGGACAAAAAGGTTCAACTTCTGTTTACAGCTCGTGTTATATTAGTCAATATTTTGGATTTCTCATCAACATATAATTTTTTCTTATGGCATCAGAATTCATGGTTGATAGATCTGTTTAAACAAACATTCTACTTATTACGATAAACTACACACATACTGGAAATGAAACATAAATAGAAAAATTTAAACTGTTTATTAGCAGTGATGTCATTATAGTATAACACTACATGAATTACCATGGCTGACATATGATAGTTAATAGCAGTACATTTAAATTTTAATTTCAAAATATAAACAAAGTATTTACGCTCTTCGCTTTCTTAGATGAAGGGGAGGGAGGGAAAATATATGCTTGCCACTTTTCCATGTGCATGTGCATGTGTTGGGCCCTTCCCAAAGCATATAAAGTGTACAGCCCTGTACCCACAGCGACAGCTGAAACCAGATACTGTATTTACTTGTAATGCATAGAAATCCACATTTTTTTCTTTTTTTCTTATTGTCTGACTTTAAATCAAGCTAAACATTTCTTGTGTTAGGTCAGGTAGGATGACCAAAATTTGTGTTTGGTTGATTATTTATTTGTTGTAACAATGCTTCTCTGCAATAAATCCTTTACATTCAGAAAGCCTATTTACTTCTCCTTTTATGGTGCCATATTTGTAAAGAAAATGCATTTGTTGGTTAAACAGCAGAAGTGAGTATGTGGGTTGCACAGCACTCTGGTCCTGTGTGGCAATTTAAAGTGCTTTATAAATAAATCTGGGTGGAAAAGCTGTTTGCACCCATTAAAACTTGTGAAATCCTCTCTGCCAATTTCAGCTTATTCTGTTACTGACTCGTGTCATGTATTTGATCGGATAAATAAAGTTTCAAGAAACCATACAAACTTTAACAATTTATTAACAATGATGTCACCATGATATAATACTAAATATAGTACTAAAGATAATATATAATGGTAAATCTAAGCTGTTGTTTGTCATTAAAACAAGCTGGGGCCTAACTAGAGTATTGAAGAACCATGCAACAACCAGGGTAGAGTTTGGGAGTTTGGTCCCTCACATTAGCTACATAGGATTGCCTCTAATGATGACAAAAACTATTTTGGAAAGGAAGAAAATTACTACCATACTCACCACAAAAAGTGTTTGGACCTTGATATTTCAGCAGTTTTTATGATTGTCTTCTAGTTGCAGACTGTTTTCCATACAGCAGAAAGGCTGATTGTTATTCTGTGAAGTCTTCAGCTCCATTACCAAACTATTGAGCTTGCAATATTCTTCTTTCTGAAGGGCTCAGACAGCTATTTAAATCTTAGTATGATGTTTGGTGTCAGTTCTACAGTAAGGAGCACCAAGCTACATGTTTGAGGTTTAAACCACCTTCAAAATCCTGAGTAACTGTTCTAATCAAGTGCACCTGATCTGATTTGCCTGTGTGAAATTTTGGTATTTTTAAGTAGGAATATCTGTGTGGGTATTCTAATTTATTCCTCACCAAAAATTGCATTTTCTAATAAATTTTAGGGAAAAATTTAAAAGGCAGTTTCTTCAGGTTGCATTGTTCATTGATTTCAACCTGGAGAGACTCCCACAGAAAGAGAGCAGCAATTAGAAAGTTTTATTTGACATGGAAGTAAAGTGCTTTGGTGCTCGGACCCCAGCAGAAGACGTGTATGCAGAGAATTGTCAGAAGCTTGAATAGACAGCTTAGGGCAAGGATTAGGGTCTTCTTCCCCCGGGGCCCGGACACTGGTGGTGGAGTCGGGACCAGGAAGGAGCCTGAAGGAGCCTGGGAGAACGAGGGTGGAGACAGGGTGGAGGTGACTCTTGAGTGATGATTGGCTGCAGCGGGCCGAAAACCTGATGCTGGTTGGCTGCAGCGGAGGTGAGTGACGCAGCGATTGGATGATGCAGGTAAGGCTTGGAGAGAGTCTCTTAGTTTGAATTTACGCCTAGGCTTCATATTACTGGAATTGTTCAGTATTGCTAAAATATATTTTAAATATCAATTGTGTCCTAATTTTTTAACAACTGTTGATAACCAGTAACAAATGCATTGTGGTGCTTTCCAGTCAACTGCTTAGCACCACTCTGTGTGGAAAGCTCTTGTTAAGTCTAAACAACTTGTGTTAGTTATTAAAGATTTGTCGAGCTGATTTTTCCAACATATAACAGCTTTTCTCCAGCACAAAACCACCAAAACAATTCAGCTCAAAGAAAATGCATCTGCAAAAAAAATCAATCACTGAAGGTCAGCCTTATTCAAGATAAATAACTGTTCACACAAACTGAATAAAATACATCCAAAAGGTATTGATGGTATCAATTTCATAATTTGATTTACTGATTTACCTCCATTTACTGTAAAAATAAGAAGGCTTAACAGAACATTAGACTGTAAAAGAATGATGCCTCCTTGCCCGAATTAAACCAGATTTGTTCGTTGACTCAAAACCCTTTGAGTACAGTCACGAGTTTGGCTGGGTATTTTAATTAATTTAAAATCAATAAAAATTCTCCTGATGTAACATTTCTGCCCCATCAAAAGTTAATCTGCACTTGATACATAAAGAATGCAAATTGAAAAGTGACAAGGTTGGGCTATGTAACATAGCGGTGTCATTTTAGAGACTAATTGAATGAGCACTTAAACAAAGGTGCTGTGATATAAGTCTGCTTGACTCTGGCAGTAATAAACCTTGAACAATGGCTGTTTAACTTATAATCTAAATTTATCTTTTTGTAAATTTAATCACGCTAGTAATTTTCTTACATTCCTCAACCTTTTCACCATTGAAATGATCCCATATAGACCTTCCTTCAAGGGTCTGGGTGCAGGTATGAAAAGCATGATGTGAAAGAAATCCTTTATGCTTTTATCATTTTAATTGGAAGTCTATGCTTCAGAGTTTGGATCTTTATCAGGCAGGGGGAATATAAAGACTCAATGTGGATAAACTAATTCTATGCATGCCATTGCACTATAAATACGATTTGGAAGGTGTTAAATCTAATCTCAATAATTTACATTTGTTTTAGAATTCCTTTATTGTCATTGTACAAGAAAGCACATTGAATTTTTTTTTTTAAAAAAGAGGAAAAAAGGCAGCTCTGGTGATGCAAATAAATAAATAAATAAATAAAAAAAATAATTTAATATAAAAAATAAAACTATAGTAGAAACAAATAAAAACAACCAGGATGGTATGTATAAGATATTAGAAATATTGCACTTGATATGTATTAATAGATAGCTATTGCACAAAGAAAATGGTGATTTCTCAAGGTTTGAACAAATTTGCGGTGTTCAGGGCAACAACAGATCTCAGGTAGAAACTGGTTTTTGTTTGTTTGTTTGTTTTTTTCAAAATGTTGTTGTGCTTTCTTGTACAATGACAAAGGAATTCTGAATTCTGAGTAGATAGTCTTGTTTTGAGTAGACTGAACTAATTTGCAGTAGAGGTGTTTTAGTTAAATTTTAGCTTAATTTTTTAATGACATTTGTAATCTAAAAAAATCTAAATATTGAACAAAAAATTTCAAGTAAAATTTACTTCAAACAGAAAATAATAATGGACTGATATTTTGCAGCGCGCTGAGTATTTAAGGTTTACATATCATTTCCTACCACCCCTTGATCCAGCAGAAGAGGAGACATACTTGACTCTTACCATTTGACTAACAGGTTTTCCTTGATGTACAGCAACATTTCTTCCTATTGGCAAACACTTTCCCTTTCTTAATGGTGACAAACTTCTCCCTTGCTGTTTTGTCAGAATTTTTAACTATTTCAGATATGCCAGAAAGCAGCAAGGACTGCAGTAGACACCCTCTTTCACCTTGAATTGCTTCTTACCATTTAAACTTCATTTCTTGGTTGTGAAGACAAGTGTGGATTTTAGCAGTGGTAGTGTAAGCCAGGGGTCTGCAACCTGCAGCTCCAGAGCCACTTTTGGCTCTTTAGATACTCCACTGTGGCTCTTCATAATTTTGGCTAAAAATACTAAATAATTGAGCAATGTTTTAAAATGTGAAGGTAATTAGAAAAGGCAGTAGCAGTTTTTCATCAGTGTTTTCATCCAGTGAATCCATATTTCCACAAATTGAATTTCATTATTCTAATAGTGTAAGGAATATTTTTTATGAAGTCGACAGGTTGCATGCAAACTATGTGCTTTATTGATGTAATTTTTTATGAAAATGGAACTTTTCCAGGAGTCTAAAGAGTATATAGCCAGTGATGGCCATAGAAGACGTAGCACGGAAGGAAATTCCATTGATTGGTTGCCCTGTTTAGACAAAATTGAGGCCAGTAAAGTTTTAACTTTTGCATCTGAGGTTTAGGAGGCAAATGCATTTGCTTTGTTCGTTACCTGGATGGTTAGCCAGCCCGTCATCAGGGCAGGCCTTTGTCTGACAGTGGAGGAGAGAAGATGTGGATCCTCTGCACCATGTCTCTGTATCCAACTGTCCACTTTTCACGCGTGTTCATGCTGTGAGAGGCACGTGCAGTGGGGCATGTCTCGTGTGTGTTTGGGGTGTGGGGGGGGTGTCAGGCAAAATTTAAAAAATGGGGGTGCAGTGGTAAAACAGGCTCTTAAATCCAGAAATGCTACCTTGGCACTTTTTTCCCAAAGAGGGAAAAGGGCAGGTGCACTAGCACCACCTAGTGTCTAACAGTGCACAAAATATTAGAAAATGTTCAAGGTATCAATTCTTTTGCATAGCAATGTAATTTTCTTAGTGTTTATAAAAGTGTTTATAAAAATCCTGTACACAATTTTTGAAACTATTTTCCCAATATGGATTTGTACTTCTATTTTACACCTACACTCTATATTTGGAGCAAGGAGCAAGTATTTTCTCCATTACCATTTAAGGAAATGTCAGTCAGCATTAGCATACTCATTTATAGGGTTCTACAGCTGTCCCTGGCTTCTGCCTCGTCGACCCTCACTCTCTGTGCACCCTGCTACCCCTTTCAAGACAGGCTATCATAATGATTATGAAAAATGACTCCTAAAAAAACTTGATGTGACACATTATCTCAATATTAAGGGAGTTTGAGGGAATAATAAGTTTGGCTTATTAATAAAGGTATAAAAGGGTGAGAAACTGCCAAGTGAAGCCAAATGTCGCTGTCAATCTCACCGTGAGTCACTTTTGACTTCAAAGAAGATTTCACCCATGTCTTGCCTTAGTATTTATAGAGACACCAGAGTCCCAAAGGGATCATCATGTGAGACGGGCAGAGATTTTTCTCGGGAATTTAGTCGATGTGCTTTGAAACCTCAAGACCTGCTGCACATAATGAACCCATTTACTCTCAGTTCAGATCAATGTGTGTGAGCGGATACTGATGCTTGTGGTTGACACTGGGCCTGCATCCTCTAACATTTTGCCCCTATGAGTGGGTGAACGTGTGTATGAATGGTTCAAGACCACAAACATAAATATGACTCTGTATGCACACACACCTGTTAGCTCATTAATGTGAAATAAGGTGCAGTAGCTAGATAGACTGATTGCCTCACCAGAAATATACCATTCTCTGTAAGAGGGCTTTGAAGAAAAGAAAGAAACCTTTGAATTCCCAGTACACTTTTCATGAATAAATGATAAGCCATGTTTGAATGGATTCATGTCCTTTTTAGGTGTCCTTTCAAAAGTTTGCTAAATGGCAGGCACAGCAGTACATCACCATATATAAGTTAGGTACTGCTAAGTTGAAGATGAAAAGTTTATCTGGGCAAGCTTTTTACTGCATCGCCTTGTCAGAAATGTTCAGCTCTCTAGGATTCAGAGTATTTCACTTAGCTCAGTAAAAAGAGGTTGTTCTTTTGGTTTTAAAACTCCTTGCATAATAATTTTTGGAGCTTTTAGAATTATGATATAATTTGTGTTTGTGCACACTTTAACTACATAACTTACAGTCTGTGAGGGCTGTAAGTTAACCAGGGCAGTTGTCCACGTAATGTTCCACCAAGATCTTGAGAAACTCATACATGCGTTTATCTTTAGTCTAATTAATTACTGCAACATTGTCTTCACAGGTCTGCTTAAAATGGCAATCAAACAGCTGCAGCTGATCCTAAATTCTGCTGCTTGTCTTCTCATTAAGACCAGGAAAATAGAGCACATCACCCCAGTTCTAAAGTCCTTACACTGGCTCCCTGTAGCTTAGAGAATAGACTTTAAAATACTTCTGTTCTGTTCTGAATGGCTTAGGACCAAAATAAATTAAAGATCTGTTGTCATTGTATCAACCGACCAGACTCCTCATGTCTTCTGGTTCTTGTCTAATCTGCATCCCCAGAATCAGAACCAAACATGTAGAAACAACTTTCAGTTTTTATGCCCCACTAATCTGGAACAAATGTACAGAAAACTGCAAAAATTCAGAAACGATGACGTCTCCTTTAAATCAAGGCCAAAAACCCATCTGTTTAAAGTTGCCTTTGTTGAATAACAAGAACATCATTACTTTTAGTCTGGATTGCAACTTCTCGTGACTTCTCTTTATTTTGCCAATACAATGGAATGTTTTTGTTAGTTTATTGTGTTTTGTTTTTATCATGCAAAGCATTTGAATGAACTTGTTGCTGAAATGTAACATGCAAAAAAAAAAAAAAAACAAAAAAAAAACTGACTTGACACATTCTATAGCCAAGACAATAAGCTGGTCTGAGTTGATGGGAAGAAGGATGGATCTTAATACAGGATAACCATTTAACCATTGTAGGAAACTTATCAGAGGCTTGGTTTGAGGTTCACCTTCCAACAGGACAAGCACATTCAACAAACAGCCAGACCTACAGTTGAACTGTTTAGATCAAAGCATATTCATGTTTTAAAAAATTCCAGTCAACGTACAGACCTAAATCCAACTGAGAATCTGTCCCAACTGGCAAGGCACACTTTAAACATTCTTTGAATTGAATCCCTGAAATAAATAAACTTTTTGACAATGTTCCAGTTTGTTCAAATTTGTTCAGATGCTCCTTTGTACACTTGACGTCCGGCATCTTCTTAATCTGTTCTCGCTGAGCCTTGAGTAGGGACAGCCTTTTCTCCATTGGTGTAAATGTATATTGTCATAATCAGGGGAAATGCCATTGATGTTGTATGTCATTTTGACAGACACAGTCAAAACAATCCTGTCATAATCTATTTCTACCCATCATTTAAAAAAAAAAAAGATAATAATGACATTCAATTGCAATTCATTTTCATTTGGTTTAATATTCAAAAAGCTGAACAGAGAATCCACATTGTGGCATTACACATCAAGCAGATGAAAGCATGTAACTTTGTCTCTGCAGTGACAAACTACACAATGAAGTTAAACAATTGCACTTAAATTATGAACATGGACATGGATTGCGCTGATGCTTGTGCATAATCCAGTGTCTCAAGGTTTTGATGTTGATCTGGAGGCTAAATACACATTCTGCATGCATTATCAGAAGTCAACAAGACTCTCTAAATGAGGGGCAGCAGGAGAAAATCCGGCAGCAGTGTTCAGCTCCACCAGACGTGCTCCAAAGCCTCCATAACTCTTGAATATGCTGTGAGCTCTCGGATAGCGAAATATATTTAGGTCAGTGTCCAGGTCAGAGATGATGCTCAGATGTAAATTTATTCATTGACTAATTTATTGAGAAAACAGTTTTTTTTTTTAATTCACTCAGTATGTAATATGGCTGACACAAAGAATTGTTAAAATATAATGATGTGATTCTTTTTTTTTAGATGCAACATATTTGCAAAAATTAGCCCTTCATTTAGAAAGATCCTTTTGCTGCAAGAGAAAAGTCAGTTTTTTAAGAAAATCACCACTTACGAATTAATTGTAAGTTAATTGATAAGCTCAATCAACTTTAGATTAACTCAATAATCGATCATTTGCATCAATATTGTGTGCAGATTTTTTTTATTTAGATTTACTGTACCAGTATTTTGGGAATAACAGGGATGAACCTCTTGTATCTAATTAGTGTTGTTAAATACCCAGGCAGCCAAAGGAGGCAAATTAACTTGCAGAAGTCTTTCAGAGGAGGAAATCAGGACATAGGGGAGATGTTTTAGATCTCTGTGGAGCAGACTCATGGGAAAAACCACAGAAAGATAGCACCAGTCACAGCCTGTGTCCATACCTAGCAAAGTCAGAGAAAATCAGAGCACAGAGGAGACAAAGCAGCTCACTCAATGAGAGTCTGGGGCAAAGATAAGAGAAGAATTAGCAGTTAATTTGTGGAGAAATTAATCCGTTTTCAGCATGAATCACAGCCGAACTCTGTAGCATTGTTTGAGGCAGTGAGCACTCCTATCTCATGTCCCCAGATATTTGCAGGTCACTGCAGAGGAGAGGATTTCAATTTGGTCACTGATGTTGGATCAAGAGTAGAAATGCACAAAAGAAGTCTTTGTGCCAGCAAGAAGCTCGTTGGAAATGGCGAATATTATCTTGGGAGACTTTCGCAGCAGTCAACGCATGCCACCTCAGCGTGACTCTTATGAGCTGCTTGTCATGGAGGGAGGCTGAAGGCCACACCACAGTCAAACTGAATAAACCGTAATTGGAGCTGTCTCTATTTGATACCGAGCATTTAATCTCAGATCATTAATGCGGTGCCATTTAAAAAGCCTCGGCATCCCTGGAATATTGAGAAGGTGACATTTAAAAAGCCCCCAGTTCTTCGTCAGCACCAAATATTTTGCCAGTTGCTCAAATGAACTCACTGATGATTTGCCTTTGGAAACAAGCTGTACAACAAAACAATGCAGTAAATTTCATGGAATTATGCACCGGGCAAGGTTAAGCAAAGGCACAATTGACTGCTCCTGTCCTTCTTTTGCTAATGACTTTAAAATAATAGAGCAGTATCCGAGGGTGTGAATGTAAATGTCCATGTAGAATGGCTCTGCAACTTGATTGTCATTCTCTGTACACTGAGCTCAGACCTCTCACCTACATTAAATAGTGTTTTCAGTCCCAGCAAAGACATTATGGAATCAATCTCTAACCACCTGAGAAAGAATGAAAATGAAAAAGGCCATTTCACGGGGGGACATGCTCTCAGATGAACTGTTGACCTCTGTATGCCAATGTCAAAATTCAGAGCAGCTACTGCTGTCACGTGTACACCCCACAAGCTACAATCTCATGTTAAAAAAATCTTGGCAAAATGACATAAACTTTTAAGCTCCTCTTTAAACTCTTGTGCACATGTTTGGTTTCTGTCGTCATTTCTCTGTTACACTGTTTTTTTCACAAAGAAGGTGATTTCTGCAACTTGACTTGTCATAATGCAAAGACCATCTTATAAATTATTGCAGCTCTTGGATTGGGGGTGTGGCTATGAGAAAAAGCATCAGTTTAAGCAGATTAATAGTGAAGTTCTACACAGCTGCATCACATAAATGAATTATTACCATGCCTCTGCAGAACTTGATGACATTCTGAGAAGGTGATTCAGCTATTTGAGTCAGATTTGCATCCACAATTTGCTGTACAGTGGCTGTTTAAAGTGGACTTTGAGACCCCTGTTCTATACAATGACTCCCAAATGAACAATTCCAAACATGTGCAAATGCTGTTGCAAATTTTTATAATATGAAAAACTTCTAAAACAGAAATTTTCAACATTGTCCTTATGTCAGATGAATAGTCTTTTGTTGGCATAAGCATTCCCCAGAACACGTCAAATGTTGTGCACAGGTAAAACACCATAACAATTGTGTATAATATTTGCAAAAAGATTTTTTTTTAATTCTTCACACACCCCTCTCTAAACTGAAACATCTTTCACCAGTTTCATGTTTAAAGGTAAACCTTCCTGAGAGTGATTTCCTACCTTGGCTTTGCATTCCCTTGCTTGTTGGAATTTTCTCATTTGAATTTTCACCTTGCCACTGAGCTGCTTAGAGGTGGCTGTTGGTTGCTGATTGATGGGACAAGGTTTTAGGAGTCAGAATATTAATAAAGCCTTGAAATTTGCATCACCTGGCCTTTCCAAATAATGACTATGAATAAGCCATACCCCTAACAAGCTGATTAAGGTTTGAAGTCAAGAAAAAAATTAATTAGACAGATTAGTTCATCTTTTGTTCTCTGGACAGAAAAGATGGGCAATGATACAAAGTTTTCTATGTCAATAGTTGACATGGCAAGAGACAGTCTCATAACTTTAAGTTAATTTACAAATTTACCAATTGCCAGTTACAATTTTTTGCCATTCTTCTTTTTATAGAGAGACATAGGCATAACAAGCCAGTATTAGTTTGGAAAGTTGTTGAGCTACAAATTAGGATATTTCCCTGTTCCTTAAAATAGTGTTTGGAAAGAGGGAAAAATAGAAAGAAAAGATAAAGAGACCAATTCCTTTATTCACTTGTCTGTATTTGGTACTTTCAGTTTATCATGCTATTATTCAGAAAACATTCAATCTTGAAAAGTATGAAATTCACATTCAGAATTTTCTTGGGCACTTCATTCATGGGAAAGGAGCTGGCGTTAATGTGTGAAGTTGAACTTGACATAGTCTGAATCACCTCCATGCATATTTTGGGCTCTGGAACTCCTCAACTCTAGACAGAAAGAATGAGATACAAATGACTGCATATGTGTAAAACGATTTTTAAAACTCTTAACCATGTCTGTCTGTGCGTTTACCTGAACGGAAGTTTTTTTTTTTGAAACAGATATATATCTTTCTTTTAAGTTTGAGAAAAATGTTGTCACCTTCTGTCATCCAGCTGACTGACGATGTCCAGCAACAAGTGGCTTCACACAGCCAGAGAAAACTCATTTCTTTGTCTCTTAATAAAAGACCTTTAAGCTGTAAGAACAGTAAGACAGAAAATTTTAGCAGTTTTTTTTTAGCTGAAATTTGATAAAGTCTTTAAAGTAAACCCAGATCTTATCAGCATAGATGCTGAGTATGTACCTGGCCAGAAGTTGCTTGGAGCTTGAGTTTATTGCTCCCATTACTTTGGTAATGGGTGATAGCAAGACATAAAAACTAAAAACTAATGACAAAAGTAGAGAAGATTTATTTTGGTTGATGATCTTCATCCTATGATCACCCTGCTCCCCTCTCCCCCCTTCTTTGATGAAGTGATGAAAAAATAATCCATTAAAATGAAGCCTTTGTTGCAGCCATAATTTCTTGTTAAACATCAGTGCTGAATAAGTGGAGCTCTCCTCTTTGGGTTCCCCTCATTATAACACTGAAGAAGAACAAAAGATACAGAGGCCATAAATTAATTTACCAACACCTGCTGCCAAAGACACAGAGCCTCCATCAGGATTCAGTAGAATTGATTGTAATGCATGAAAGAGAGAAAGAAAACACACGGAAGCAACATACATACACGCAGTCCACACAGCCATTTGCGAGAGTTACTGAGCCGTTAGAGAAAACCCTTTTGATAAGGTTTAATTAGCATTCATTTACACAGTTTTTCATGTTTGAAAGGTGATGAATTGCATAATTAAAGGGTTCTCAATGTAAATCAATGGGGCAGAAAGAGAGGAGGTAATTAAACAACGCCATGGCCGCCTCCATAATGCTTCAACTTTCATGGGAGGCAGTGGGGCTCATTGTGCCCAAACACTTGTTGACTGTATTACTAAAGGAATATTGACATAAATGGCACTCTATGCTTCTTTATTCATATCAATTCAAATGATATTGGGATACAATGTCATTTAACAGAAGACGTCTTGCTCAGTGTAAGAGGTTTATATTCGTTTAACAAGGCAGGTTTTTTAAAAAAATTAAAATTACATTTATTCTTAACAGCACATGTAGATTCCCTTTGCGGCAAGAAGAAAGGTCAGGTCTTTCTGTAAAACAAAACAGTGTTCTCATTTTATGGAGTACTCCACTTTCTATTTTCAGTCCTGCATGATGACGGAATATTGCAGTTCTTCAGTGCCCTGCTGGGTTCATGTTTCCAGCCTTATTCTGGATCTCCCTTTCAAATCAGGCTTGCATATCGTCCATTCTCCCCGGATTTCAGACATGTTAGAGCTATGAAAAGCTGCAAATGCTGATGTGACAGACCTCATTTGCAGTCCTTGGTCCCTGTGCCCTGACTTACACCCTTAGGTGTTCTGCTACTTGAGCAGACTAAGATAAAGCTTCCCTTTTTTTTTGTTTCTCTTTTTTGGCCCTCTGCCTCAGTGCCTCTTGGGATTGCTAAGGCTGGTTGCAGGGGTGCAGAAGTGTGGTAATTGAGTTTATGCTGGGCCGTTTGAGGTGGAGCTGCCCTATGCCTCTTAGTTGAAGCTATTCCCCTAATTTTCCCTCTCCATGGAGTTATGGCCTCGGGAAAAGTGAAAAACTGGGAACTATATGGCTGAGTTTTACCCTTATTTGGAATTATGTATGACACCAGCTTTGCTCTCATTGAAATACTTCCACCTACATCCTCTTCTCAAATATAGTTGTAACAGCCAACTGTGGCAACAAGATTAACCACAGGCTTAAGTGCAGACACCCTCACATTTACCTCAATTGGCTCTATAGTTTTCACTGTACCAAGAACAATAATTGCTACAACTCAAATCATATTAAGAGATAGAAAAGGAGTTTTCTGTTTGACATTGTTATGGTCTCCAATTAATGTAAAAAATTCACATCACCTGGTTTATTGCTACGTTTTAACCTTCTTGTTTGGGAATCCTTTCTGATGGAGATTTGAGTTGATGTAAAAGCTTAAGAGAGATAAAATAAAAAAAAAAAATACATAATGAAAGCGAATGTAGAGATAGTGAGATGAAGACATTGAGGAAAACTAAACAAGAAGTGATTCTGTAGAACAAAACAAATAAGTTGCATCAAAGCACAAAGTCATTATAAAAATCTATTTTTATGAAGTACTGTTTGCAGGTATGCCGCAGTGTTATGTACAGGTCGATCAGTAAATTGGAATGTGTGCTCCGATGAGGCTTGTTTGTCAGCTAAAAAGTACATTTTGAAAATAACAACCTTAAAATAGTTAGCATGATGCTGCCACCATCATGTTTTCCCATTGGGATGGTGTGATCAAAGTCATGTGCATTGTAAATTTCCATCACATATACTGATTTACATGTAGGTAAATGGTAAATTTCAGTCTCATCTGACTAGAGTACCTTTCTTCAAATGTTTTTCCTCTATGTGGCTTGTGTCAAACTGCAGCTGAGACTTCTTATGGCTTTCTGGCAATAGTGTCTTTCTGCTACTTTTCTTTAAAGTCCAAATTTTTAATGTGCCCAAATAATACACCTCCTGTTAACAGATTATCCCACCAGAGCTGTGGTTCTCTGCAGGAATTCTAAGATTACCATGGGATTTTTGGCTGCATCTCTGATTATAGTTCAAATTGTCTGGCCTGTCAGGTAATGGACTGTCTTCTAGGTTTGTAGTTGTGCCATACTCTTTCCATATACAGTTGGTGGATTGAATAGTGCTCTGTGAGTTGTGTGTGTGTGTGTGTGTGTGTGTGTGTGTGTGTGTGTGTATATATATATATATATATATATATATATATATATATATATATATATATATATATATATATATATATATATATATATATATATATATCTTAGACGTTAGAGTGAATTATGAAAAATAATTATGAAAGAAGTTAGACATTTATTTATTTTTGTATCTTCAATCTCTTGCTTCTGGTTTATTTCCCAGACCACAGCTTTTAAATGGGATAATGCAGGCAGCCAGGACCCAATCCTATTACAGAAAAATATAGAGATTACTCACAGGCAAACATAAATTGAGGCAATTACCATTGCAAGAAGCTCACAGAAGGTCACTTAAACTGTTGTTGAAAGACTGGCCTGTGTATAGAGTAGCCGTGTTAATTACTTGCAGCATTACATGTTTCGGTTGAATCCTTTCTTTGAGTGCAAAGAATAAAGGTTTCATGTTGCCTCTAAATATACACAGGATGACACAGAACAGCTGGTTTCGTCGCTGTAATTTTGACAAGTTTGTTATTGCTTCTCTTCATCCTCTGCTTGTCTTCCCCAAACACAGGAAACAAAATAAAGACAGCAAAAGCCCTATGAAGGTTTAAATCCTAAAACAAAAAAAAAAAACTTTAAAGAAAAAATGTCTTCAACATTAGGTCCATGCTATGAGAGGAACTTGGATCTGGTTTATTTTTCAAAATGAAGACATTATTGGTTCCAAACTTATAATGTACAGAGGCAAATCTTACAAAACTGTGTGAATTTGATTTCATGTACTCCTGGGAAATTGAATAAGGCTGTTGATGGAAGTCCCACAGAATAGGTGGCCACAGTTTCTTGGCTGAGTGAAAATTTAGAGAGCAAAACAGATGGATGGCTGGGAATCAAACAACTGCTGTAATCAATTCGGCCTGAGTTATCATGAGTGTGTGTGAACAGCAGAGAGTACAGCTGAAAGACAAAAAAAGTAAGAAATCAGACTCATTGCTTGTTTCACACAGAGCAGCTGTTTCTGTTATTTACTAAGTGCAACCAATACAGGGAAATATCTCTTCAAGTCCTTCTCCAGAAGTTATCAATCCCCTCTTTAGTTATTGATCTACGTCAAGTTCCTTTTGAAAAATCTCTCCTACTTTTGAAAAAAGCCTGAAATGCAACCTGTTCCTTAATAGTTTAGGATTTATAAAAAAAACTCCATAAAGCAGTTTTGCTGGATCTTCTCAGACTGCAAAACCAGCTCTGCTACACTCACTGTAAAGAACAATCAACAATAAAATAAGAAAGGGTATTCATGCTGGAGGTAGCAGCTGTTGTGTTCAGTTTACCTTCAGTGAGATGTGAGCAGAACTAAACTAGCTGGACTGAGTAGGAGAAGAACATGTGGCAAAGACGTTCTGGAGAGGCATGTAGTGATATTATAATAATGTTCATAAAACTATGAGTCCTATAATGTACAAAAAAGTATCTCTCCTGGTCCTGCTTAGATAGCTTTATATTCTGCTTGGGTCATTTTTCAGTCTGTTCAGTTTTCTTGATTTCTTGTTATGTTTTTTGAACTGTTACGTCACAGTATTTGCTGCAGAACTTCTAAACAAGGTCATGGACTTCCATCTCACCAATTTTGCAAACCATTTTTATTTCTCACAGCGATATTGTAGTCCAAGTTCAAGGATGCCAAAACTACAAGTGGATAAGTTTTGAATCGCCCTGTTACACGAACAGTTTCACATTGTTTTTGGCATTTTTGTCTTGGAAAACACTGTTCTGTTCTGTTGCCTTAATCCAACTTAAATATTGTTTTTAACAACTGTAAGCTTAAGCACAGGTATGAAACAAGCAAAAAAAAAAAAAAAAAAAAAAAAAAAAAAAAAAAAAAAAAATCATGCATGGATGGATGGATAGAATCTGATTTGTATTTAAAAATGACCTAATCAAACAGGTAGAAATATAAAGTTAGGTTAAACAAGAATTCTCACTTTAACACAAACTGTCTGTGTCGGGTGAATTTGTGGTTAAAAAGATCATTGTTCTTTATTAAGTGAAAATACTCACTGTGGGTAGAGCAGTGAGAAATTTTACTCAGTAGCAAAGACCATCAGCTGGTGGTCTGTCAGTTTGTCAGCTCCATGTATTGCTGTTTATTTTGTTTCATATTTGACCTAATAACTTACACTAACTTGTTCTTTCAAAAGGTTTTTGTGTCCCGAGTGGCTTTTATTCAGCAGCAGATGGACAGGAAGAAGGGCAGAGAGAGAAGGGGAAGATGTGCAGTAAATTGTCCAGGGCTTGGAATTGAAAGGGGGACAACTGCATTCACAACTTTAGCCTCTGGTGGATCTGGTCTACCACTGAGTCATGTTGTGCCCCACACATTCCTTTGTTTTGACCAATACAACTTTTTCCCCCTTTAGTAGTACGTGACAACCAAAGAATGAACTTTCTGATTTTATAATCTGTGTTTGAGAGAAGGTGGGTATTCTTTACAACACAAGTCCAGAGTGCAACATAATTTTTAAATATTTATGTTCCTGACATATGGAATAGTTGTGAAGAAAATGTAGTTTTGAAGAAAATACAATAGTCAGTAAACATCCTAAGGCTAGAGATAACGTGACTCGAAAATCATAAAAACGACACTGCTTAACACTTAATTCTTAAGTTTTATCTTCACAAAACTTCTAGTACTATTGGTATTTTTTCAAGTCAAAGAAAGTAAAAGGCCATCTAGAAATACGCTTTTGTAATTAATCAAATTCTGTAGATACTTTCCCTCTCTATTAATGAAACAGTGTCATCCATAGCAGCAGGGTCAGCTTCCTCACCTAACTAAATCTAGCCATTACTGAAAGCTGTTCTCAGCAGTTTTCTAAAGAGATGGTAATGGTTGGTTCATAGTTGGGCTTTTAGTGAGATTTAGGAGGACTGATGGTAAGAAGATTGAACTTGGGGAAAATCGCCCCTACACTTGAAACGCTCTTCTACAGTGAGAGAACAAGATCATATATCTATATGTCTGTGTGTGTGTGTGTGTGTGTGAGTAGTATATGGAATGTAGTATATTTTCCTTTTTTAAAAATTAAATTCACAAAAAGTTAGATTGTAATTTATTTTAAGAGTTAAAAGTAAACGTTTGGCCATTCTCTATTTCCATACAGGACAGTTTATTCTGAAAACCAGGACCAACAATAAACTGAAACTTTTTAATAATTTCTCTTTCTTTATGGATCCAGGCCATGTTTTTCTGTGTCGTTTTCTTTGTTCAATTTTTCTTTTCAAAGGAGCTTTTTATGCATTTTCCTCCACTCATATTATTTCTTTCTCTCAGGGTTTTCACTTAGGATTTCCCATTGATCTGCTTTGTGTTTGTCATGTGTTTGTCAGAGAATCATGTCAGGACAGTAGCCATATAGCCAAAATCAGTCCTGTCTTTCAGTTTAGTCCAATTTTACCTCAATCACATGTCAAATTTAAATCCATTTAAGTAGAGTTCACAATATTCAAACTGGAATATAGAAACTACTGCACAGAATACAATGTGCCAAGACACTGTTTTCCTTCAAATCGAAATTCAAGTAAATTAAAGTAACTGGAGTGGTATTGTTCAAACAAGTGTTTTACCAGAATTCTGTTCTGAATAAAAGAGCTGTTACATACAGTATGGAGACCAATATGAATTCATGTAAAATGTGTCAGCATGGGACTTTTTTATGGGTAGAAGAGATGGTAAGGGCTCATTAAATCAGCCTTCACCTTTTCAGAGAGACGACAGGGCTGCTCATTAAGGTGGATCTTCTACCTGTGGAGCCTGCACAACTCTAAAGGAGACGAGAAAAGAAGTGAACAATTGCTGTGGATACAGCATTTGAAATTATGACAGAGGAGCAGTTGTGCTGTGGAGAAGGGAAGAGATGCTTTGTATGTAGGAAAAACTAACAAACAAGAGGAGAAATGTCTTCATCTATCAAACTTTAAAAAATGATTTTCAAAGTAAGGCCCTAAATTTAGGGCAATAGAAGGATTTGGATTTTATCTGATGGGATGGAGGCATCTGTTGTGATGACAAAAGAGTTGAATGAAGTTTTAGCTCTCAGTTTAAGTATGGGCATGGTATATAGATCATGACGAAAGGAACATGATCCTGGATTCAAGGAGCTTCAGTGAGCTTCCTGTGTATACTGCTTGGGCTCTCCATAAAATATGTTCAACTGAGCTTCTTTAACTGTGGAGAGCCTAGAGTAGAGGTGCTACTTCTCCAAATTAAAACAATTCGATGAGACAGGGTTATGCAACTCCAATCCTCAAGGAGGTGGTGCACTGCAAGTTTTAGAGGCTGATTCAAAAAGCTAATTTATTTCCTCAGTATGTCACCTTGCTCTGCAGTGACCTGCTAATAAACTATTTATTTCATACAAGTGTGTTAAATCAGGGGATGTAAAAAACATGCAGGACACTGGCCCTTGAGGGCTAACATTGGAAACCACCGCATCTAGATTACTTCTGAAGGCATTTCTTTACAGGTTTTCTGGGCATTGAAAGGAGGACCTATGTCAGACCAATAACTTGCTAGAGGGAATTAAGTTTTTTGCAGGCCATCTCGGAATTCCCCATGCAAAGCTGGAGAGTGTGACTGGAAAGAGAGTTGCCTAAGATTCACTCATGGACCCCTCACCTGAAACCCAATCTTGGATGAATGTAAAGCAATGAATGGATGCATGGGTTCCTTGGTTTTATACCTGGGGGGGACTGGGAATCAACAAGGGGCCTACAGTAAGGAGAAGGTGAAAGAGCAACTGTGCACTGACTTGCTGGCCAAGAACCCAATTACCTTGAAAATACATAAATACAGTAAATATGATAAGAAGATTAGTTTTGTTACTCCAATTTGCCAAATTTTCCCCCCCATAATTCTTGCAGCTAACAGTGTGATTTACCAGTTCACCAATGTATATAAGATCATAACTCCGATTATAACTCAGATCTGGGAGTAGGTCGACCACTGGCTGGTAAAGGTGAAACAAAGTTAGACTGAAGATGCTAGAAGGCTGGAAGACTTTCTCTTGCTGGTGAATATCATACATATGGACACTCAGTATGATTATAATTCACGCTCTTCATAAGGGCTTTCAGTTGCACTAAAGCTTACATACACCAGTTATTAGCCCTTAAGAAATAGCCTTTTCATACCATATGAACTAACAGCCACATGCTGGGTTGGTAGATTTGAGAGAAGTAAAACAACCTGAGAGTTACCTGCAGATTTCTGTGGGTTTTCTTTAAGGAAAACTAAATAATACAAGAATGTGTAGGTCTCCCTGAGAGATGTGACTGCAGCATGAATAAAATAATGCAATAAAACTGCTTTATAGCAGCCAGTTTTGAAATACTAAACTCATTAACCAGACATTTGATTTTATGACGATTTTTATTCATGTCTCTTAGGTCTAACAGGGGAGCTGTTGAGGTGGCATATACTGCCTCCCTGAAAGATTTTATTGTGCATTCAAGCTTTGATTTTCTGGCACTATACTGTATGTTTGCTTAATTGATCCAATCAACAGGGAAAGCTTCCATAAGATAAACTCCGTGGAGATCCTGAGAGTTTAGATTTGATTTACTGAATCTTTTCCTGCAACTAAATTATAATGAAAGCAATGTGGCTCACATGGGTTGTCCAACTGGATGTACAGCTACAGTGAGGCAGCCTCTGCAAACATGAAATCATTGTGTGCTGCCGCTCAACAGACGAAAGGTAAACTTATTGCTATACAGTGTCTTGTAAAAGTAGTCATATCCTCTGAAATTTTTCACATTTTGTGGTTATGATTCCGCAAAACTTGTATTTCATTAGGATTGTATGAGATATAGCAACACAAAGTGTCACGTGCTATCATAGGACGTTTGTTAATTTATCGTGCATTATACAGACTGACCTTTATAGAGGGTTGGGAAGAAGAAAGACATTGTTTAAAGAAACCCATCAGAAATCACGTTTGCCGTTTCCCACAAGTCATGTAAGGTACACTGCAAGCATGAGGAAGGGAGTGCATATGTGTTGAGGAGCACTGTGAGGAGGAAAACTAACACTGCGCAACACCCTGAACACATCAGTCCCACAGTAACACATGGTGGTGTCAGCATGATCCTGTGGGGATGCTTTTTTTTCTTAGCAGGGACAAACAAGGTTGTCAGAGTTTTAGCACCTCTGTTAAACCTGCCAGGTTTTTGTGATTTGAAATGGGTCCAGAATAAAATATTTCAAAGCATTTTTTTCATATCCTGTAAAAAAAAAAAAAAAAAAAAAAAAAAAAAAAAAAAAAAAAAAAAAAAAAAAAAATGGTGCACACCCTTTATAGCTAATAATTTCTGAAGCACCTTTCGATAAAATTCAACATTCAGTCTTTTTTGGTTGGAGTCTATCTGTATGCCAGATTTTGACTTGGTAGTATTTACCCACTCTATGTTGCAGAAGTTCTGCAAATATTATTTTGTTGTTGAAATTAGTTCTGGACTCTAGCTAGGTCCTTTTTAAACATCCTTAATTTTGTCCCTCTTGATAAAAAAAACCAGTTCCATCTGAGGGAAAGAAGCATAATGCTGCCACCACCGTGTTTCACCATCGGTATTGTGTTCTTGTGACACAGTGTTGTTGTTTTTTTTTTTCTTTTTGCCAAATATACTTTTCAGAATTCTGGCTTTCAAGTTAAGTTTAACCAGACCTGTACCACTTCACAATTAAGTCCTCCTTTATGTTTGTCAATCACATAAAATTCCAATAAAAGTGCTAGTGGTTGTAACACAAAAAATGTGAAAAGTTCAAGGAATGTTGAAACCTTTTAAAGGAATTCCACCTCATATCAGACAGCACAGAAATTCCCCAAACAGGAAACTTTCCTAGTGGATTCTCCGTATAATGCAGGCTCACGATTGATTAAAAACTCCAATATATATACCTTAAAGAAGTTGTCTTCACAGCATCATTTTTGTATTTTTCAAGACTTTTTTGATGTTAATCCTCACTCTTTAAGACAATGTTGAAATATTGGAAAGTGTTGTTTTTTTCCCCATTCTTATTGCATTTTCATTTATTTTGTTAAGCATGCTGAACAAAGAAGGATGAACTGAGTTTCCTAGATAAGAATGCAGATGTTCTCTATATATCCTGAAGTTTAGCTAAGACTGTTTAAGGCGCTATGCTGGTACTGCCACAGAATGACAAAAGATCTGTTTGATTACCACATTCGTCTAATCTTACAGTCTCCAGTGACTCCAACATTGGTATTTACAACATAGAGTTTACGGCACACTGTCCTTGACTGTGTTGCTGAGCAGATAAGCTTGTTGCTTTGTGAAAAAGTGTTAATCAATCTTGGGGACTTCCTCTAAATGAGGGAGGGGTAATGGAAAACTACCTGAACTGTGTTTAGCTGACCCAAGTTGAGCCATGCTGCTGGGTGCTACTGGAAAAGTTACTTCTGTTCTGATGCTTAACTTGACGTCATCTTCTCCTCTTCCCTTTTCTTTGGCCATTAGTGTTGAAAGGAAATGCATAGGTCTACCTAATAAAGTGACTGCTGTTTGCACCAACCTGGTCATTTGTGTTAAAAATAAACAGGTGAAATACAACAAAGACTGGAAGGATAATTAATGTGAAAGTGGAGAAAACACATTTAAAAACAGAAACCATAAATTATTACCTTGTTCTGACCTTGAATCAAAAAAGATCTTTCAAAAAAAAAAAAAAAAAAATCTGACTAACTAAAGTTCAGCAGAATCCAGCATATCTAAACCACCAGATTTATTACAAATTACCAGACTTGCTTGGCATTTTGTGAGGAGACTGATTTGATGCACTGGGGTCTTGTAATTAAGGTGCTTTGCTACTTGCACATTAAACCTTTCCAACCTCACTCAAGTTGGGATTATTACCATCTTCCGAAATGCCAGTTTAATTTACTGATATTCAAATTGTTCAGTGCTCTTTCATGACCTCCAGTTTGAGCTCACTATCTCATCACATCTTTAAAGGAACAGGAAGCTGATTACAATTTTTACGTTAACTACTGGTTTCTTCAATATACTTTGAGAAGAATAACACCGTATTTTTTTGAGTATATGCTTCTTTTTAACAATGTCTTTTCATACCTATATTCATTGGCAAATTCTTTTCTCCAGGGGACGAAAGGAATAGCCTATTCTGAACACACAAACACTGCTGAAATGCAGGATGAATTCTGAATGTTAAATGATACTGAAATTAGCCTGTTTATTTACAGAGTTTACCTTCTGCATAATATCGTAGCTAATGAAGGTGTCCTGAAATCCACTCCTGGCTGTAAAGAAGCCTACTGTGAACAACAGCTGACAGTAAGAATACATTTAAATATTCCATTTGTCTTTATATAATACAAACCAAAGTGTCTTCTGAAAGAAGCCTTAAATTGCAACCTGAATCCATCTCTGCAGCCCCCTGGGTGGTCATTCAGATTATTCCAGTTCATCTGCTGAAACCAGGGACTGTGTGTTTTTAGATCATGCAGCGTGGACCACAGAACCAAAGGGTCGTGGCTTGCAACTTGGAGCAACATCCATTTGACACGTTTAAGGAATTTCCCCCATATCTGGCTGAGCTGTGTACTGCAGTCCTCATGCAGACTGTCCAAATATATGCCTTGCTTCATATACAAGAAAAGTTGTTTGTGTACAATTCTCAACATATAATCTCTATTAAATTCTGCTGATTGTCATTCTTTCAGATTAGATGGCCACTACATGTTCAACTGGTGTTTCTGCTTCCTCTGTACGAGTAGACTGTGCTGCTGCTTCTTCTGTTTTTTTATGTCTTACCATTATGTTACACTCATTTTCCAATCTCATTTTACCCTTACAGCTCATTGACATTATGGGGTTGTGACCATCTTCTGAGCTGAATCAGAAGCATAATATTGGTGGTTCAACTTCAGTGCATGCTGGAATGTTTTACCTATACTTAATGTTATTGCAATTGCCTGCTTTTAATAAAGCTCTAGAAATTTGATTTCAGCTGTGTTACCTTTTTTCTTTCCATCTTTACAACAATGTTACAGCAAAGTGTGTAAGCATTTCTGGCTATGGGGAAAAACATAAAACATAATTAAGTTTGCTGTGTTATAATTTTGAAAAAAAGTATTGTTTGGACTGCCACATGGCTCAGATATGGTAGAGCAGACACCACAAACAGAGGCTACAGTTCTTGACAACAGTTAAGTCAAGTTTATTTGTGAAACACATTTCAGCAACGAGGCAGTTCAAATTGCTTTACATGATAAAAGAAAACATAACACAACAAAACAAAAACAGAAACAATATATTACAGTGGCAGAATAAAGAGAAGTAATAAAAAGTTGTAATCCAGACCAGAATTAATCTATTTTCTATTATTTTATGTTATTAAACAAAGGCAACTTTAATTCAATTTCTGGCCCCCGACCATTTGATACATGTCTTCCCCTTACTCTCTGCCCTTCTTCCTGTCTATGTACTGCTGAATAAAGGCCTTAAAGGCTACATAAACCTTTTAAAAAAATGTGGTGTTCATAATCGTTCTATTCAATATGCATAGACACATATAACACACTTTTTTCACAATTCTTAAACATTAAAATTTTATTTAAAATAAGAGCTTAGATTTATAAATAATGTTAACTACAAAAACTGAAAAAAGTTTTATTTTCTAACTTTAGCTGTCTTTTTTGTCAGATTCTGGTGACTGTGCCCTATTTATACTGTTGAACTTGAACAGTTGTCTTTGACACTGTATATCATGATTTACATTGGCTAGGGCAATGGGAGTACGTCACTGCTTCAGTTGTTTAATGAAAAGGTCTTCCTTTTTGGATAAAGTTTTTATTTATTTATTATTTCTTAAAAATCATGGTATACTGACCTCCCCAGGGAAGTTTAACAAAGCTCCATTATTGGTCCACTTCTGTTTTTTTTCTTTGTACCTTTTTTGCGCATTCATGTCTGCTGCGTTTCCTTAACTCAGTTACTGACGTTACATGTGTGGCTATGGGTATTCTAAATTGTTTAGACACAACAGCACCAGCAGGACCCTGTGCATTAACCTTGCCTTTCAGACGTCAATCAAGTAAACACAGGAAAATTGCAGCTTTTTCCAATTGCAGTGGGTGTCTAAAATAAAATATGCAATACGGTTGGTACAAAATGTTACCCCTCAGTTTTTAACCAGGATGTCTTTCCCCACTTTTGGTTTCCCTGTCAAGAGTTTCAGTTTCTTTCCAATGTCACCCCTTAACTGTCATGACACTGGTGTCCTCATGGACCCATTGACTTACATGCAAGCATTTTAAGGGTGTCAGTTAACCTTAATTTGCTCTCAAGTCTCTTAACAGTTGAATTCTGTTTTACTTGCCTGAACTGCTGGACCCACACGTACTGTATTGTTTCTTCAGGGCGGTAGACCAAAGGCCGTTACGTTCCAAATGGAATCCAAACTTAGAGGTGATGGAACTTTTTGCTGTTGCAGTTCCATAAAAGTGAAATGCTTTGCTAGTACCTTCATTTACCATTTTTTAATTGAGTTTAAGAAGAAATGTTTCCGCTTTTAGCTTTCAACCCAATAGGGGTTATTGACAAGGACCTAATTTTTAATTTACTCTTTGTCTTAGTTGTTTTAACTGTTGTAATCCCCTTTGCTATTAACGTAAACTCATGTATATTTGTGTACCTAGTATTCTATTACCTGTATTTGTATTATGTTTGGTTTTATTGTGCAGCAGTTTTATCAGTCTCGCTGTCATTTTTTAAAATTGTTTTATTAATATAATGATATGGCATATTCCATGATTGAAGCCCTGAAAGCAGAAAGTTTTCTTATTAAGTTGACAGTTTGTGTTTATAATCTACAGGCAAAGATTTTTATTTGTTTGGATCCATCCACAGATTGCTGCTGGCTTAAAGATTGTAGTTAAACACCCCCACACAGGATACGAGTTCAGGAACATGTGGGTGCAGATTCCCGACATCTTGTATTGATCTCTGGGCAAAAGTAGTGATTATTGCAGAGAATAAGAGATATTTTGTTATGGGGAAGTGAATGTGTGGTATGTAGAATGCTAAATGCAGGTTAGATGTCCAGAGGCAATCTGAGTATGCAAATGAATAAACTTCTGCTCAAAAATGAAAAATGAATACACTGTATTCCAAGCAAGTTAAAAACAGGTATCAACCTACACAGCCAAATAGAAGCTTAAAATAGGCATGTCAGAAACAGAGGAGAACAAAGAAAAACCTGACGTTTTTATCCTGAGGAAGACAGCAACCGACAAGATGCAGGTGGTTTGATTAATGAAACTAGAACCAAGTATGAGGGAAAACCAGAAAAAACAGAAGAAAGTGTATGTTAATCAGTGGTGAGCCATGCATTTGGTACCCGGGCCTTCGGTGGGGAAGTAATTTAATAAAATTTAATTGAACAAACATTATAATTTATGTTGTATTTTCAACAATTTAGTGTATTTAAGCCAGCAGAGAAGGCCTTGCAGGCCCTGACAGCCCACCACTGATAATAATATAAAGCAAAATAAAAGAAGGAAAGCTAACCAAAAATTATAATGGTACAAAAATCACAATAAACAAAATTATTGTATGTAAAGCAGAGGAAACCCAGAACTAAAATCACAGAACACTGTGTTAAAAAATGTGTCAGAAATGACACTTTGCTCATCTTCTCTAGTGAAGTGTAAAAATTAGACATATAAATTTGAATTGCATTCTGCCTCTTTTACACTTTTCCCAGTTTTATCCTTTTAATCCAGTTGTGAAAGTGCAGCTGTAGAAACGATCTAATACTTTGATCATTATTTTAAGCCCTTGTGTGAAAACAACACTTATATGAAAGGTGTGAGAACAGTTTTTTAGATATTCATTGTGTGTGAAGGGTATGTGCTTACCACAGAGAGGATTAATGGTGACTCCTCTTTTTAAAAGAAACAACTTGTTATGGTGGATGAGGTTGAGTGGTGGACAAGTGATAATCAAAGGGGGACTGATGGGTCATGCCACTTAGTAATTTGTATTTTTCCTTTATTATTTTACCTGTATAATTTCTATTTAGTTTCAGAAAAAGCTTACATTCATTCAGCACTTTTTATTAGTCTATCATACATAAGTCCAATAAAACATATTTAATTAAACGCTTCCAACGTGAAAAAATGTGGAAAAGTTCAAGGGGTGTGAATAGTTTTGCAAAACCCTGTAGCAGCATAATATAACTCAAGATTTCGCAGGTCTGTCAAAGCCTTTGCTTTTGTCTTTCTGGTCTGTGTTGTAGGCTTTTTTTGCTTATGTTATATTTCCATTCTATTTTATTAAATTGTTCTAGTTTTGTTAAGCTAAAGCAAAGAACATGAGTGATCAGTCACTGTGCTCTGCCGCATCTGGTTCCCTCTTCAAGTATTTTCCATTGGTAAACTTACTCGTCTGCCTTGAAAAAAAGGAATAATGTGTAAGAACTTTAAAAGCTGAAAAAGCAAAACAACTGTGCGTTGGACTTTCCAGTCTAGGTATGCACTGTCAGGATCCATCTGTGAATCACGTCAGTTGACTGATTTTCATAAAAAAAACATTGACAGAACTGAACAAAGATCCAGAGGCAACAAAAACACTCATCAAAACAGCTAAGACTGTTGACTCAAACCTTTGCTGTAAGTTGTTTATTACCAGCTTACTGTAATACATGTACTAATATACTTTAAAAAAATGTTTTTGTTTACTTTTTTTTTTAAACAAACAAATATGCCTGTCACTCTGGCATGAGTGATGTACTGTTTTAAAGCTTTATGGTACCAAAATGCTGCATGATTGCTTTGGTAAAACTAACATACTGCATGTCTCTCGTCAATATCCATCTTAGTATTCTTGCTTCACAACTTAAAAATGACTAAGGGAAGAAGTAGCGACTAGTTCCTCTCGCCATTCTTCGGTACCTGCTGTGTAACTTACCAGCATGTATTCACAAGAGTAGTTTTTAAATGTGTGTGTGTGTGTGTGTGTGTGTGTGTGTGTGTGTGTGTGTGGCAACAGTAAGATGCACTCATGTGATTATATGTGTGACTTCAATCTTCCCTACACTCCTTCATTTTGACAGCTCCAAAGATTAAACCATGGGAAGCAAGCAGTGCTGTTTGGTTTTACACATACCATCTGCACCGGCTGGAACACACCAAATGAGGAGAGATCAAAGGTGTTGGCATCAAAATGCAGGAAAAGTCTCTGCTTCAGTATCAGTTGCTTCCAGTGAGCTCTTATGTATTTAAGAGTCCAGAATGGGGGATGTTCAGTTTCCTGGGTGGCTTCCATGACACTAGAAATGCTTATGGTGGCTGAAAGACATAACAACTAAACCCAACAATGGCTAATAACACACTTAGCAGCAGGAAGCATAATTTACTAAACTTACTGGCATAACTTACTTTAAAATCATTTGTATTCATGTTGCCTACACCCTTTTAACAAACTTATTTTCTACTTAGAGACATCATACTAGGTAGATACTATGTACAGATAATGATCTTGAGTGATAATTTGTGTTTTTCTCTGTTTTAGCCATTCCTCCACTTATGTTCTATAAGACGGTGGCAAAATCCCTGAGGTGCATGTGAGAACACTATGTATGTTTCCTGATAATTTGACCAAAGAAAAGCATTAAAGTGGTTCATCAAAGGGACCTAGATAGCTGATATGGCCAAAATTACTTTACAAGTATGTGAGTAATAGAGGTGTACAGAAGAAAAAAGGTCGAAAGAGTCTACAGTTCTCAAAGTCAGTAGGAAAGTGTTCAAGAGTCCTAGGGGTGAGTTAAAAAGTTCTTTCACCTGTATGTTTTTAGCCTTAAACATGACACAGCCAGCAGGCCCTGGTCACAGGACCTCAGGGACCTACAGAGATATGTGAATTTAAAGATAGTGCAGAGAACTCAGATGATGTCAAGCGATATCTGGATATAAAATAAGCAGTACGAATGTATTCTGCTATACCCTGTACAGAGTAGCAAAGCCAAAACTTGCATGTACATTTTGTTCTAAATGTCACAACTCCAGTGTTCAGAGGCTTTCAAAATGGGAGCTGCTGAGGAAGCTGTGATAATTAATAATGTATTGCAGCTTTGATAAAAGTTCTTAGGGCAATGATTCTTTTTTTTTTTTTTTTTTTTTTTACAAAAATGACATGATTGGCAAAAGTAATTGTCTGCTATAATGTTTCATTTTTACATGTGTAGTGGTAATTTTGTTCACAGCAACCCTAAGAATGCTGTCATTCCACTCGCCTTCCTCTTTCAGTCAGTTCAAAATGTGGTGGAAAAAGTCAAACGGACAATGACTGAAAAGAAGGGTAGGCCATAATCATTGCTTGTGGTTTTAACTCTTAGCATTGTTTTTGGGTAAAGAGAGGAGGGCACAACAGCTTTCTTAAGGCCTGGTCAAGAAGACAGCTGGGGCAACATAGAACTCTCAACAAGCAGTATTCTTACTCATTTTTTATGCACTCACACAGAATTTTCTAACTTGGTAAGAATAATATATGAGCCAATGATCCTGTAAAAAGGCAAATCAAGATTTTAGAATATTATAGGTCTAAAGCTACTAAAATGTTTCCAACTTTGCCAACCATTCCTACACTTTGAGGTTATTTTAATGAGCTGCCAGAAAAAAACTCATTTTCTCTGACTGTAGGGAACTTAATGTAACACAGCACTGCCCTTCATGCACCTGTGGCTACTCAATGTCAGTCAGCTGTCTGGAAGAAGGAGACTGCACATTGCCCTTTCTCACATAAGAAAAAGGCTGTTAGGAAACATTTCCACTCACCAAACAAGTGTTATACTGCTGAAAATGATGGGCCAATTCATCTCTCGTCCAACATATTTAACAGCATGTTACAGGAGCTACTTGGCGCATTGTCTGTACACTGCTTCATCACATACTGACTAACTTCCTCTCACTTTTACCTGAAAGTATATAGAGCAGCTTTAAACCAAAAATAGATGTATGGATAGCACAGACTTCACTCACAGCTGAATAACTGGACTAGCAAAGGTATAAGACCACATGTGCTCCATAGCTTAGCCTGATGCTCAAATTGAGTCTACATTTAGCTCAGTAATTCAGTTTTATACATGCATCTCAAGACATGACACATTTACTCCGCTCAATGCAGGTTGCAGCCATAAACTCATGCTTTTACTGATGCTACGTGCATATCTCAGTAGTTAGCGTTTATCCTTTAGCTCACAAAGACATGAAATAGTTCTGTAATTCATTACCGCAATCGCCATGGACTCATAGTCCACCATTTTCCCACCATTTTCACTATACACTGCAGCAAATCACCTTTACGTGCCCTTAAACTTATGAATTCACTCTTTAGTTTGACACGCGTTAATAGATCGTAAGGCACTTATGATCTATTACTACTGATGTCTATCACTTATATATTATTTACAACCCAGCTTACCTGCAAAAACACAGAAAACAGCAGGTTTCAGGAGCTACTACGTGCGTCGTCTGTTCACTTCTTCGTCACGTACTAACTTCTTCTGCCGCCTGAGCGCCCTCTTCTGGCGACACTTATTACATTTTTAAATGGTAAAATAGACCTTAACTGTAGTTTATCCAAAGGAAGTGACTTTAAACATAAAAATAAAATGGGGGGCTACTATTTTCATGCATTTATCTATTCTATAGCGCCACACACATGCAGTCATTCATAATGTGGAAACTAATGAAGTCTGTACACTAACACTGTTTTAAAAGGACAGTTGGTTAATGACAAACAGTCCTCTTGGATAGAGGGATGACTGAAGGCTTCATTGAAGTAGACAGCCTGACTAATAATAAATTAGTATAAGCTTGTCATAATCGTGTCTGTCTACAAAGAGCAGGACAGCAAAATCTGCAAATTTTCTTTTTGTCTTGTCACAACAAATCATGTCAAATTGCACTTTTAACAGAAAAACCAGTAACTCAAAGTGCATCATGATAAAGGAGTAAAGTGTATGAGGTAATGTCATTTTATTTGTAAGGATGAAAAATGAATGGGATTGTAAACAGGTTATTAAAGTAATATACAACCCAGAGACCAGAGATGAACGACACTAGTAAATATGTTTTAGGAATAAGTTCATTAATTTTTTTAAACATTAACCTCCACACCACCCACACTGTTGGTGACTGAATCAGAATTTTCTCCTTGCCTGAAGCTTCTAACTAAAGTTTTGAATGCCCTTGATATTTCCACTTCACAAATATCAGATTTGAGCACTAGCACTTGAGATATTTATGAGGGACCCAACACCCTTTACTGTGTAGGCTCCAAAACAATTTTAGTACATTTATCAACTCTTCTAGCTTCTCCATAACAGTTGTAGTCACAAGCTTATTTGTGGGCCTAAATAACAAAACTGAACCAGATCTGGAGGATTCCACACCCTTCCACTGTTGTGAACCTCTTTTCATCCCCCTCTGAGCCGCTATGATGTTTTTTCTTATTCATGTTTTCGTCCACTGTTGCTCGTTAATTTAATAGTTTTTTTCTGCATTATCCTTCAACTGGTCAGTCTTTGCTGCATAGTCTTGGATAGGTGAGGTTTTGCTTCATCTGCCCTCCTGCCCCCAGATATGATGACACCTTGGGTGTGAAAACTTTTTCTCTGATCCTGGAGAGGGCCCTTCTTGCAGCATCCTCTGCACCTGATGAGAGTTCAGCCTTTCTTGCCTCTCTAATCAGTCCCTATCCTAGCTTCCTTACTCCAAGGTCGCTCTGATCTCTCATAGTTGCAGTGTAGAGTTTATAAAGCAAACATTTTCAATCATTACAATTGTATTACAGAAACATCCTTGCATATTTTTGATCCTCAGATTCTTTAATGGTAAAGGCTGAATTACTTCCTGTGAAAGGACAATTAGCACAGAAAAATCAACCACAGGCCTCATTCTGGGCCTTCAGATTAGTTTGCTCAGATGATCTTAACTTCACGATAGGTGAGTGTTTGTGTGTGTGAGTCTGAGTCTCCCTTCTTATTGGCTTCCTGCTGTGAGTGGCCTGAGCGGAGCACTGCTGCACACCTGCAGCTCGTTTGCTCATCAACCTGAGGATTTAAGGAGGATTTAAGGAGCTGCAAGCCGTCCACCCTCTGCTGGATGATTACTCCTTCATGGTAGTCACTAGACAGTGCTGAATGTCTGTGCTGAATGTGGTGCTTATGATTTTTTTTTTTTTTTTTTTTTTTTTTTTTTTTATTTTTGTGAAGAAGTTTTGCCTCTCTGCTCAGCTTGCCTCTCTTCTTCTTAATCAGGTTACTTGGCATGTTTTTGAGCCACAAGCTGAAACCACTCAGTTTCCTGCAGCCTCCAGGCCTTGCCTGTCCATTCACTCCCACTTCATGTTTGAAAGCCCTGAGTTCATAAGACTCACTGCCGATCTCTCAACAGACCTCACCCAGATCCAACAACTCCCCTCACTGCTTGAGAACCCTCCAAGGAACTGTAAGCCCACCGACCTCAGTAAATCAACTTCTAAGAATCATTCTACCCTTTGCCCAGCAGTTAACCAGTCCTTCCCTTTCAGACTAGACCCTAGAAGAAGACATCTGCACAATTTGCATTTTTGAACATATTGTAAATAAATTCTTTATTTCATCTTGGTCTCTGAGTGTGATTATGCATGTGGGTCAGAAAGCTTCTGCTCAACATGACACCTAATGTCCTTTTAAGTTCTGGAAAAAAATCATTATGCATTTAAATAAATATTTTAATTTAATATTTAATCACCTATCATGCCTGATCCAATAAATAAGTCACAATTTGATTTAATCATGGTTATACTGCCAGTATGTATAATCCAGTATGGTTGCTGCCAAAACTGTAAGAAAAAAAAAATATCAGGACACACCTTTGGCCTTCAGGCCTCACATTACACATAACTTGTTTGCAATTGTAAAAGTGGAAGCAAGGATTGCTCTCCAGTGTCCTTTTTAACCTTCTGCATGATACCTGGGAAATAATCACAATCTATTTAACTGTCATTTCTTGTAATATCTAATCACTTAGCATGCATGCGCTAACAAGTACAAAATTACAGATTAATAGTTATTCCAGTGAAAACAAATATAAAACATGTAACAACAACCAACTATGTTACCACCCCAGTTGCTCCAGCGCTGTAAGGAAAAAGCAGACATCATTCTCTTTAAAAGGTAGGAAAGACAGGGCATACATCACTCCTTTCTCCTTATTCAGAAGGCCAATGACTTGGTCACCTGATTAGTAATTCCAGTATACATTGCTAAAAGGATTAAGGCCAAATACACGACAATAATCCCCAAAAAATCTTTTCTCAAACAAAGTCTAAAGCAGTAAAAAAAAAAAAAAAAAAAAAAAGGTAGTTAAGGGTTAAGAAAATCTTACCTGTGCTGGGTTTGCTCCACTGAACCCTATCCAGGACGGCAGCTCTCTCATTTATCAAATTCCAGCTCCCACCAGGGCATTATGCCTGTTTCAGGACCTTTTTTGATTTCTTTTTCGGTCTCAACTTCCCAGTAAAAACAGACCACAAAGTAAACACAAGGATAACATACTCAAAATCAATGTAATTACTTGACATTTCACCATGCATCTTAAGTATTTAGGACTCAGCTTCTCAGTCATCAAAGGTTTCTCATTTTATCGGAGTTTTTTGAACAGGGACACAACATTTAGAATATGTTCTGAAGATTACATACATTCATCATTGACAATATCACATGTATGCATAAATCTATAGGTAACCACATGAAAACACCAAATGTTTCCAGGAAAAAAGCTTTTAAACCTAAAATCAAAGCACCATCTTTAGAGCATGGTAGTGATTGAATTATGCTGAGGGTTTCTTTCACTGCCAGTTATACACCACAAAGTCCTGCATAAAATCAGCAAAAAAAGCTAACTTTACCTCAAGGCAACAGTTAAAACATTTGATAATTGGGCACAGTTGAATGCTTCAACAGGATAATGATGCCAAAGATACATCAAAACTGGTTTTAGAATGAATAAAGCAGGTTACCATTAAGCTTTTAGAATGGTACTGATTTAAACCCTTTTGAAAATGTATGGATTAAGTTGAATCTGTGTCAGGAAACCACCTAATTTTAAAGAACTTTACCATATATGATACATAGAGTATTCAAATATTCAACCACAATTATCCAAGAAGCTTGTTGATTCAGGCCCAAAATAGTAGTGGGCCTGAATGTACTGTATATGCTATAACATGTTGGTGAACATGTAGATTTACTTAAATTAAATAACTGGGTGTTTGTTCAATATTGAAATCATAGTCGTTTTCATGTAGCTTCCAGTTAGACAGCCACACCTTTCTGCCATTGTGAGGATTGCACCAGGAGAATCTGTAAGGCTGTATCATCAAAGAACCTCAAGGCAAATGTTTCAAATAAGTCATTGAAAAACCTAAATGAATCTGACAGTCATGTCAGTGATGATTGAATGTAAACTTCTGACCACTGTAAATCTAGACTGAATGTGCTGAGATGTTTTTTTTTTTTGTTTTTTGTTTTTTTCTAGCAGCTTTTAGTTGTTTTTGTTTGTTCATCTTGGATGAGAAAATAGAGGAAAGGGAAAGGTAGGCTTCTTTATCGATTTATCTCCTGCTGTCAGGAGAGAAGATAAAACTGTGGGTTGTTGTCCCCACACGTGAGCCTCCAGTCTTTGTGGAAAATACATGACACATTACCAATCCAACTTTGGCCTTTAGTTAGGTTTTATACCGAGTTAGGTGGCTTAGAAGTGTAATTTGCATTTACTGTAAATGTGACCACATGGAATTTAGATCTCATTCGTTGCACTTTTCTCCCCTCTTGTGTCTCCACTTGAGTATAAAGTTTTCAAACTGGGGGGCAACATGAGCAATGAGGTCTCAGACAAAGCACAGATAGGCAACCAGGTGGCTTTGTTCTGTATGTGTATGAATCATTGTGTGGGTGTGTGGTAAATTGCAACATGAGTTTTTTCTCTCTCTCTGTTTGGAATGGGAGAGCCAGAGAAGCAGCTCTCATCAGAGGGTTGTATATTTGTGGCAGTGTAATGGGGTCACAGTGGATGTGCAGGACAGACGAGGTCTCTGCTCCAAAGCCTCAGAAATGGAATGAGCAAGCCGGTAAGCTGGAAGCAGGCAGCAGAGGGGTCTAAATAATGAATTCTTTTTTTTTTTTTTTTTTTTTTTTTTTTTTTTTTTTTTTTTCTGTGCTGCATTGTGACTACCCCAACCACCCCATCCGCCTCCAAAACTATACTTGGATATTAAAGGAGCACCATAGACCCTGCAGTGTTATAGCAGAGGCAGGGATAATGACACGGAGAGGGAGGGAAGGATAAGGAGTGGGAAGCTGGAGTGAAACGGGACAAGTTGAGATGTGGACTGACAGAATGATGTGATACGCCAAGTGTTTCACTGTTAACTTGCCAGAAACAGCAGGTTCTGATTTGTGCAATTATGGCAGAGTTCTCCATGTAGGCATTGACAGGTTGGACCCAGTTTGTGGAAGACAAAGAGTGGGAGGAAAAACCTGAGCAGAGGTTGGACAGGGACCTGAGATTAGTACAAAAAGCAGCCTGTATTTCCTACCCAGCAACAAAATCCTAAACAAATAGATAAACATACATCATTACCAGAAAGATGAGACTCTGAAACAATGTTAATCAACTAAGTTTAACCTGAGAGAAATTTGAAGTAGCCAAAACAACAAAAAAAAGGATGACACAGCTCAGTGGCTTGCTCTTTGCAGTCGAAAATTAAACAGAGGTTGAGTCTGTTTTATGACACTGACATGCCAAAATATTTGATTGTAAGAGGGCATGAATTAATTTTCACACAAGCACCAGAGCATAAAAAACAAATTAGGTTTTGAAAATAATGACACTGAGGCATATTGTTTTAATTAAAATATTTGCACAACCATAAAAAATGTAGTTTTTTTGTTTTTTTTTGTTAGAGAAGATCTGAATGGTTGTTTGAGCCTTCCTTCAATCAATTAATTGCTTTCGTTCTCATAAATGTACACTGATCATATCTGTGCAGATAACTGCAGTCATTGGAAAAGTAAGTGCACCTTCTTTCAATTTTAGAGTTTTACACATAATAAAACATATTTTTTACTCATGAGGTTCTAAAATTAATGCAATTTCACTTCAAGTGTGCAAGTACAACATATTGTATATTGTTGTTGTTTTTTTTTTTAAATAAAATCTAACCAAAGTGATAGGTATACCCAATTATATAGCTTGTAAGACCGCCTTTAGCAACTTTGTCAGTCTCTCATGTTCCTGTGGGGGAATTTGGACCAAGTCATAAGCCCCACCTGCCTCCCCAAACTCTGTTTCACAGCTGGTGTGCTGTTCCCGGTTGGAATTATGAAACAGTTTTCATAATGTTTGTAGCTTTTTTTTGTACCAGGTCAATTTTTCACTTCTAATGTGAGGGAGACTATTTAGTCAGGAACTACATTCCTTTTCTTGTATTCTGCTAGTGGTGGTAGCTTTCTAGTGAAGGTTGTCAGTTGTTCCAGTCTTGGCTAAAGCATTGTCTGTTAGTATGATTCTTACAAGAAGGTTTTGCTGACTGAAATGTCAGTCATGTTCCAGTACCATATACAGTCTAGCAATTTTCTGCTAAGCCATGTAGCTTTTGACCAAGGTCTAGTTTTATGCCTAGATATTCAATTGCTTAGCCTTAATTGCAGGGAAATGTCTAAGCTTTATGTTTGTAATTCACTGATATACCTTACCTACAGTATGTGCTTGACAGTACAATGTTCTCATGTATACCAAAACGTTATAGATTGTGTTGTTGGATTGTGTTGATTTATAGATTCCTGAAGTATAGTGCCAGGAATATGATTCCCCTGTTCTGGATTTTTCTTCTGGGGGTGTTTAACTAGTTGACAGCTACCAACTAATTACAAACATTATGAAAGCTATTTGTTAGGAATCAAAATTCACATCAATGCTTTTCTTATGTAATTAATAATTATAATAATTTATTATTAATGAAATTATTAATAAAGCTAAAGTTTCTTTAGTTGAATTGGAGCACCAATTCCAGTATCTCTGGAAAAATAAGTGAAACTTGTCAGCCTCTCATGAAGGAATGAATTCAGAACCACAAGCAGAAGGTTTTATAACAACCCCAGTAATCCATACATAGAGAGAAACCAAAACAAATAAGTTCAAGAATTAAGATATGTCTAATAATATAAAATTACAGAGGGAAAAAGTATTGAACACACTGATATTTAATACTTTGTACAAAAGCCTTTGTTGGTAATGTCAGCTTCAAGACACCTCCTGTATGGAGAAACTTGTCTAGGCTGACCCCAAAAACAAGGCTTTTCTGTCCAGGTCCTAGTTTTATAGTGGGATCAGTTTCATATCTGTTCAGCTCTGAGTTTTATTGCAGGTGGGGGAGTTTTGGCAGTGATGGCTCCAGCACAATGAATCCTGGGAGATGCAGTTCATCGAATCCATGAACAAAAATGGAGTCCAACACATGTATCAGTTCTCATACGGGGCAGCATAGCTGACATGAATTGTTTGTGCTGATATAGGGATTTCACAAAACATGTTCTTGTGCATTATCACTAAACATCTTTACTTTGGTGCCATCAGTCCAAAAGACATTGCTCCATAAGTCTGGTGATTATTTCAGATGCAGCTTTGCAAACCTAAGTCATGCTGCCATTTTCGTTTTAGAAAGTGAAACTTTTTCCATCAACCTTTCCAAAGTAGCCACACTTGTTCAGTATATTTCAAATTGTCCTGTGATTTAGCACTCAACAGGCCTGTAGACTATTGCACTGTCTGAATATGTAGTGAATGTTTTGAGACATTTACTTCTTGGGAGATTAACAGCTGTTTTAAAAGTCTTAAATATCAATTTCTGAATTAACTAACTAAGGGATCCAACGTGGTTTGGAAAGGACTATATAACTTATCTAATTGATGGCAGGAACTGCTTTTCTGAGGTGGTTGCTGACATCTTTCCTACTTGGCATTGTGTAAACACACAGGTGTAGATTTTAATGTAAAATTTAATCTGCTGTATGTTTTATCTACGCTAGTTGTTTGATTTTAATGACTCAAGAACCTGCCAAGTACCAGATCAGTTTCAAAATGTGTTGAAAGGATGCATAAAGCCGAAGAATCGAAAGAGGATGTAAGACTTTAAGAAAAACAATGTACAGTTAAACCAATGTTGTAATTTTACATCCATTTTTAGGTCTTGTCTCAAACCACAAACCAATTAATTAAAATTGGGGTTCTAAAGCAGTATTTGAAACAGTGATGGGTGCATTTTATTACATTTATCAATTTATCAGATCGTTTTGCCGCCTGCCCTGAATTTCTTGTTTCTAAGAGCTTCTGCAATTCAGGCTAACACACAAGAAGTTAACTATTTTTCCTAAATAAAAATTGTTTTTCTGTGGTTATCACTACCTGTTTTATTGGAAAAAAAAAATGTTTGTTCCTTCAGTTTCCATTTTTCCTGCCAGCATTTTGTTTTCCTGTCTGTGTTCAATCAGTTGATTGTCTTCTGTTGTGATTTGTTTGTCCTACTCTCTCCCTTCTTTTGTCACTTTAATTTCCTTTTCTCCCAGTGTTTAAAGATTTTATTGGTTCTGGATGTTATTTTTTTCCTGTTTGTCAAAGGCCCTTTTTATTTGCCCTGCTCTGTAGTGCCTGACCTCTTTCTGTTTACTAATCTTTAATTTTTGGAGTGTAACCTTTTCACGTTTTCTTCATTCTTCTCTTTGAGAAAACTAGTACATTGTATAAATATTGTGCTGTTGTGTTTCAGTAGTTTCAGTACACCAGAGTGGCGTTCCGGTCAGCTGTGTCTTGGACTTAGGAGAAAAACAAATTAGGCAAGCGAAACTCTAGCATTGAATGTCATGGTTTACAAATATAAAATGGGCTGTAAGTAAGGACTGCATATTTTATTTAACATAACAGCTGTGTACCAACCTATGCTCAAGTAGAAGCAGAAGCAGTAGAAGCTCTTTGGCTCACTCTACCTCTTCCAGTGTGCCCTGAGAATATGAGATCCCAGCAGATGGAGCAAAGTGTTCAGGATGTGTTCACCAAGCAAGATCTGGAGAAAAAAAAAGTCAGTGTTTGCTCTTCTGAGAAGTCGCAACTCATCCATCTTGTTGTTCAGTCTGCTGACACTCGCCAGGTGGATTGACGGGAGAACAGTTCAGAAATTCGTAGAGTCTCAGTGTAACAGGCGATCAGGCTCACTTCTCCCATCTGTGTCTACTGCTAATTCCAGTGAGAGAGAAGAGCTATTTTTCCAAACTGTAACATGGCAAGAAACCAAAGGAGAAAATAAATCTGCTCAAAACATTTTTAGTCAAGTGATGAAAAGTTTTTGAAAGCTTTCCAAAGTCAAGGCTAATACAATATAAACCATAAGGTCTATTTTTGTTAGAAAGTATGAATTCATTTCTAGTCCCAGCTTCTCAAACATGTATGACAACTTTTTTGTTGTTTTTACAAATATGGTCTTTTTCTTTTCATAAATTCGAATTTAAGAAACTAGTCAGAATCTCTTTGCCTCCAGAAATGTGTTAAAACACACATACACACACAAAAATCATTCTCCAATAAAACCGTGCCCTCTAGCCTCAAAGAGCATATTGAAAATGCATCAGTCCCAGATGCACGTATGTGTTGTGTTGAGTCAAGGTTTTTGTCAACACTAATTTCACTACCTGTGCATCTAAACAGATTTTTATGTCAGTTTTTACTCCATGGTGTATTGTAGTCAAGTCACGTACTAGATTGCCTATACTACAATAACACCAAAAATTATAAATATGTTTTTTTTTTTATCAAATATTACCAATATCCTATTCAGCACAACATAAAAACTTCTGTCAAGCATTTTCAACTAAATTTACTTTTGCCCACCGGTGTTGTCAAATGATAATATCATCTGATCAAAACCCCAGTCAGTTCTGCACTAGCCATATTTTAAATGTTGCAATGTAATAAAATCATATTGCTATCAGAAAATGTTAGCACAGTCTTAACCCTTTAAAGCCTGACCCATCAAAAAATTGTCAGAAAACTAATATTTTTAGAATTGAGGTGTTTATTAAGCTTTGAAACAAAATCCTTTTTTTTTTTTTTTTTTTGCCATATCATTTAGTTTATGATATTTTTTGTATCACATTTGATACAGCAGGCTTTTTTAAAATAACTTTTGGCTCACAATGTGGGTTTTAGATACAAAAACAAATCTTCCCCATAACATTTAGAAAGTATAGAATACTTCAGATAGTTTTTCTTTTAGGTTATTTTTTCACATACAACTTTTTACAACCATTTATTTCACATCGTGGAAGGCACCAAAACAGTTTATGTCCTTGTTCAGGTAAAGATGTACCTTTTACAGTAGACATGTGAAAAGTGATTGCCAGTGCAGTGCTTGCATCTCTGTCTGGTTTCCCATTTTGGAAAATGATCAGTGCCATCCTTTCTAACATCAAGAGGCACACTGCAGCTTGGTCTTTTACGGGGTGGTGTTGGAGTTGCTTCTGGAGAGGATAGTGGTCTACCACACTTGATTTTGACTTTTCCTGCGCTTGTGAGAGAAGTGCCAACCAAAGCCTGAACTCTTCACAGAGCCATGGGTTTTGTTTAGGGTTGTAGCTTCAGCTGATCTCTTCTGTAGAGGTTCCAAGCATTGATGACTGCTATTGTAACAGTGTGCCACCAGATGTACATGTACCATCTTCGGGATCTGAAGCTGAACTTGTAAAGTGCAGATAGCATATCAAGGAGATCAACACCTCCCATGAACTTGTTATATGTTTCAACAATGGCTGGTCTGGGAACCATTATATGAGTTTTGGATTTGTGATCCAAATGTTTCACATTTCTCACAGGTTCAATGCCAACAAATGAGGAAATCAGATTCACTGCTTTGTTGTCATACCATCTCACAATTACGTTGTTCACTCTGAAGTCCATTTACCCTCTTCGACTCTTCTTCAATTCATTTTCATCCCTCATGATGCAGTCTTTCGTCCTGTTCATGCGTATTGTGCCATTGTAATGGATTCCTCTCTGTTTTAGGTGTTGGACCAGGGGAACTGATGTAAAGTAGTTGTCTGCAAAGACCTTGTTATTCCTTCCTGCTGGAAGTGTTGACGTCATTTTCAGCACAACTTCTCCTGTAACACCAACATCAGACTTTTCCCTGGTTGGATTTTCTCCACCTTGACAAATATTAAAGTCATAAAGGGAGCCACTTTGTCTAGCATGTCCCCACATCTTGAAACCCCCAACTTGTGAGGTTTTGTTCTGCAGTCTCCTGGAGCATTTCATCAGTGACAAACTGCTTGAAGTACATGTATGGTGTCATGTTACACCTGTTCTCTGTGTCTTCTCTAATATATATGTTATTCTTACTGTAACTTCTCTAAAATTTGCAAAGACTTTCCTGCAAAAAATGTGTGACCAATCTCATGGAAGCAGACATTTTGAAATAGGAAAAAAATAGCTGTTTCACTGCCTGTAGTGTAATGATAATCCACTAGAGGGCAGAATACATGTCTCAAATTATATACAACAGGTTGTCAGGGTAAGTACTGATCATGCTGAAAAAAAAGAGGTCACAGAAAATTATGTAGCAAATATGATACAAATGGCGATAGGAAGCTAAAAATAAAATCAGATATGATTCTTTAACATTGTTTGTTTTTATTTTATTCTTCAGTAGTTATTCCTGGTCTTATTTTCTGAATGGTGACTCACCAGGCCTAAGAACATAATATACAAGAGTGAAACATTTAAGAAAAAATAGCAGTCAAGGTTGTTATTTAAGAAGTGTTGAATAAATCTGTGGTGTCATTTGATGATACAAAATAACTTTTATCCTTTCAGATGCATTTGAATAAATATGAATGTATTACAGTACATCGGTCTTTTCACTGGTTTGCTTGCAAGGTACAGATTTATCAATGGCTTGCTGAGCTGACGTGGCTTAAATTAGAGGCATCCTGTCAGCGTTAACGTTTAAGGGCCCAGTATGGTCAGGTTGAAGTTGAACAGTTGATGTGCTGTGATGTGGTTACGAGACATATGTTTTCGAATACACCCTTTAAGGTCCACAAGACACACTATGCCGATCTCCGGAGACACAGCAATCATGGCAGAGAGGAATGAGTATGAGTTCACAACTTTGGAGGATGAGGAATTTCTCAAGAACTGACAAAAACAAAAAACAACAACAAAAAAAGACAGTAATTTAAAAAAAAAGAAAAAAAAGTTAAATCCTTAGTTTTTAGTCTTGTTGAGGTGTGGTTCTTGCCTACAAGTTCAAGAATTACCACTTTAAGGGAATATAATGCAGGCTTAAAAAGAGTTTTCATCCAGCAAGCAGGCAGAGCACAACTGCCATCCTACATTATTAAACACCACACTAAGAAACAAGTGGGAATTTTGTGCACACTCACACTACAACACTTCCAATCACCTTAGTCCAAGCTGAATATAAGCAGCATGGTTTGATTACCTATTCAAAGCATTGCCACTGCTACCAATCAGCTGAGGTGCAGAACAGACTTAGCTGATATGGACATGAACTTTGAATACTCAGTGGTTCTCTGTCCAGCCTGTCGTGTCTTGTTTTCGTTTTTCTTCCTCCATCTTTTTGATATCGTAGTGGTGCTGCAGATGGAGTGTAATGCAACTCACTACTCCTCATTCCTGACAGAACAAATTAAGGTGAAATAACAGATGAAAGGCCAAATAGTTCCTGACTGGCACAAAGGAAAATGCTGTAAATGAAAGTCCCCTTGTTGTAAGAACAGAGTTTTGGAAAAGTGTCAGTGGTAGTGAAGCCTGCTATAAATATGCATTTCCTCTGTCAGCTGAGTTTATTTAACATGCTAAGAGGAGGACAGCTTTTTGGAGCTGCTCTCCCTGATAAGTGTGATAGTTTTGTAGAAGCATTACACTGAACAAATGTGCTAAATTTTTAGGGTTTTCAAGCACTTAAAACTGAGACTAAAATGGATTTGTTGCTCCATTCGTGAACTAATTGAAGGTGAGGTTAAAGTTTTCTTAGGAGTATATTAAGCAGCTGCTTAAACTGAGAACTGTAATTAATGAGATGACAGCTTTATTAACACGTGCTGAGAAGTGGAGTACTTGATTAACAGAGCATCTGATTTACATCGTTGTATGTGTGTGTATAACCCGGCCTGCTCTTTTAAATGAGTTGCAGTGAAACTACTTTCCCAGGGGACATTGTCAGAAGCTGTCAACAGCTGTTATAGTATTTTCTGCTTGTCCACTGAAAAACACTCATTGTTCATAGAGTTGACAGCTATTGCAGAGAGTGGGTGGTCGACAGAATGATTACTGCAGTTATAGTTGGAAAAAAAATGTTACGTGGTGCAACAACATCTATAAGTTCTTGTGTTTCTTTATTATCCTGCCTTTAGACCTGTGCGAACTTCTTATTTTCTGAAAAGCATAACAGTACAGATAACATTTAGCACTAGTCAAACCGTATTTCCTCCTCAACTCCATTTTGGAATCTTTAAGCAGGTTCATTTCTCTAGTTGCAAGTTCCTAGTATTTTACCTGCAATGGACAATAAAAAAAATCCTGATTTGGTGACTCTCATTTAGACACAGCTTTTGATTACACCACCTTACTATTACATGATCTAATTATTTACATAGCTGCACGGACAAATATACATCAAGAGTATATGTATGTTTTTAGGATTGTTGTTTTTTAAAATTTTTTGAAGCCTTGCCATCCCCACACCAAACACCAAAAGGTTCAGAGAACCTGGTCATGCTGACTTTGAATTCCCATTCTTATTTTAATTAACAGAAAAAAAATCACAACCACTCCAAAACTATCTGCCAAAATGTCATGGTAAAGATCAAAAAATAAATTATCTTAATAAAAACGTTTTGGCTTTTTGATTCATGGAAAACAAAGTAGTGTGGTTGTTTCAGCTTGTGAAAAGCTGGCATGTCTTTAACCCTTACCACAAGAGGCAGCCTGTAACTTCTTACACAGTGAATTATATCAATGTACATATGTTAGTATCACAAAAAAAAAAAAAAAAAAAAAAAAAAAAAAAAAAAAAAAAAAAAAATTCTCATCATGAGCCTCATAACCAAAATTTAAGTCTGAAGGATGAGGATCTTCCTTCCCAAGGATCTTCCTTGGGAAGAAGGATCTTCCTTCCCACGGAATGAATTCAACCACATATTTTTAGGACAAGGATATTTCTGTTTATTTCTCAGATCTAGATTTGTTTTTTTTTTTCACCAACAAAAAAAAAAAAAAAAAAAATCACGCTTGAATTAGGGAATACAAAAAAAATGTACAGGAACTGGTAATTACCACAATCAAGAATTAATTTTAGTTTTTATCACATAAGTTCTTTTAAAGAATTTGATTTAGTAAAAATAGACATACACAAATAGAAAGATAAAAGCAACAAAATTAACACAGTTTCTACTTAAATTACTATTAGAACTAGAGGTCAAGATTTATAAATAAAAAAGCCTGAATGTTTAAAGTATAAAGTTTTTAATACATTACCCAGCTCACCTTTCTACATATGTGAGTAAGTTCTACGCTGCAAAAACACAAAATCTTACCAAGTATTTTTGGTCTAGTTTCTAGTGCAAATATCTTGAATATACTTGAAACAAGACAAAACTGACTAACAGGTAACTTTTCAGCATGATATAGGAGCTCATTTTAAGTCAATAATTCTTTAATATTGATGAAAAAGTTCTAGTTACAAGTGAAATAATCTGCCAGTGGGACAAGACATTTGTCCCATATTATAAATTAAAATGTATTGTTCCACTGACAGATTATTTCACTTATAACAAGTACTTTTTTTAAATCAACATTAAGGAATTATTGACTTAAAACAAGCTCCTACAATATGCTGAAAAGTTACTTGTAAGTTAGTTTTGTCTTATTTCAAGTGTATTTAAGATATTTGCATTAGAAACTAGACCAAAAATACTTTGTATGATTTTATGTTTTTGCAGTGTACTATATAAAGTAAAACTCAAGTATTATTGTACATAAAGAGAAATTATAATTACTTTAAGCAGTGGATAGTAAAATTCACATTTTCCCCACTAGGGGTGAGTTAAGAAAAGAAACCAAAGAATCTGAAACATTAAAAATGTTCGTCTCAGTTTTTTTTCTTTTTAAAGAACTCCAATAACCTTCATTAACACATCTCTCATATTTTCTGAGGTGCAGAACCAACAAACTTGGAAGTCCCAGAACTGCAATGATGAACTTCAGCTCATTAATGTCTAAGCTGAATAGCTGATGGGGTTCTGCATGTTTAGCTTGGCGTAGCCCTGTTCTCTGGGATTTACCAGAATCAAATGGACAGATGGCTGAGGAAAGCAGCTGTGTCTAAGGGATATACAAAGAGGCCAGAGAGCTTGCTAAGGCCACAGAGCTGTGCCTGTGACACAACCCTAAGATTTAGTTTGACATAGAAAGAAGTCAGATGGAAAACAACAGAGACAAAGGTCTCAAAGTATACCATGCTATTCACACCAGTTGGGAACAAGCTACAGTACGCATCACTGATTTCAAGTGAAACTTATCCCTTCAAGCTCACACAGAAGCAGTGAGCTTCATTCATACACCTTCTCTTTTCTTTCCATTTTATTCAGGTTTCTTCAAAACCCATCCCTAAACTTCCTCTGAAAATACATTGACTAGTTTTCTCTGATATCTCCAAGTACCAAAAATGTATGGTCCAGGGACACTTCAGGCTTTTTCCTCATCCCAGTTGATGTGCTATTTGGCAGAAGAGATGCATAAGAATGAGCATTTAGTAGCGTTTGGAGTCCAACTGGGGGTGCCTAGCTTGAGAAATGAGCTGGCAGTTGCAGATAGGCAGGCACAGACTGATGGAGTCACTCGGAGAGGTTCTGAGGGAAATTTTCACTGGTTTTCTTGGGGGTAAATCATGCTCTATGGTAAAGGGGTGAAAGCACAAGACAGCCTGAGCCTGGGACTTCTGCTGTGCATCATATTAATGTGAGCCTAGATGTCTGCTCTGCCATATGATTTTGTTATCTCTTGCAATCCTTTTACTTCTTTAACTTTGTATCTAACTGAGGATAAATTACATCTTTCAATGTTTTTGGCAGAGGACATATATCCATTTCTGCTTGATTAAAGGATAGATGTTGCAGCTATTATTGCTAAACAGAAGGCAAAATAAAGAATAAAAGGTCCATCAACATGCATCGCTTTTCTTCATCTAAAGTTTAGCAGTTGTTCTCCAAACAATTTTAAGTTCTTTGGAGAGTATGTGGATGACAGTCTGAGTTGTTCTGCTTAGAAAACCTGCCATATCTAATTAAGCATGGTTTCCAAATGAGCTGGTAAGGAAAAGAAAGGTCCAAATACAATGTATCTGGAAAGTATTCACAGTGCTTCACTTTTTCCACATTTTGCTATGTTACAGCCTTATTACAGATTTTACAAACATAATTTCTTTCCTCAAAATTTTACAAAAACTCATTATGACAATGTGAAAAAAAGTTTGCAATTTTTGGAAATTTATTAAAAATAGAAAAACAAGACATCACATTTACATAAGTATTCATAACCTTTGCCAAGAAGCTTAAAACTGAGCTGTTTCCACTGATCATCCCTGAGACGTTACTACAATTTAAATGGAGTCCATCTGTGGTAAATTCAGTTGATTGGACTTGACTGGGAAAGGCACACACCTGTCTATATAAGGTCCCACAGTTGACACTGCATGTCAGAGTGCATGCAGATGGAGGTCACCTGAGTACAGTCACTGTGTATCAAGTGATTGTAGTATAAAGACACCTGTGTCTGGAAGGTCCAGTCACTGGTTCAGAATTCCTGGCTCATTACAGCATAAAGACAAAGGAACATTCCAAGTGGATCAGATAGAAAAGGTTATTAAAAAGTATAAGTCAGAAGATGGACACAAAAAACCCCTCCAAGACACTGAAAATTCCCTGGAGTTCAAGTAAATCCATCAAGAAATGGAAGGAAGATGACACATGCCTAGATCAAGTCATACTTACAAACTGAGTGACCGTGCAAGAAGGAGATTCGTTAGAGAGGCCAGCAGATCACCTATGATTATGCTGAAGGAGTTACAAGTTTCAGCAGCTGAGATGGTAGAGACTCTGCATACAACAGCTGTTGGTAGTCAAAGCTTAATGGGAGAGTGGCAATGAGAAACCCACTGTTGAGAAAATTCATATCAAGGTTCCATTAGAGTTTGCCAAAAGGCATGTGGGAGACTCCATGGTCAAGTGGAAGAACGTTATTTGGTCTCACCAGACCATAATGGAGCTTTATGGCCATCAGATTAGACACAATATTGGACACCAGACACTGCGCATCACCATGAACACACCATCGCCTTTGAGAAGTGGTGGTGACAGCAACATGCTGTGGGGATGCTTCTTGGCAGGAGGCCCTGGAAGGCTTGTAAAAGGTAAAATGACTGCAGTAAAATAAAAGGGAAATCCTGGAGAATAATTTGTTTCCATTTGTAAGAGAGCTACAGATTTAGAGAACATTTTACAGCAAGACAATGACCCAAGCACACAGCTAAAGCTACACAGAAATGGTTTAAAGACAAGAAGTTGGATATTTAAGTGGCCAAGTCAAAGCCCAGACCTCAATCCAATGGAGAATTTGTAACTGGACTTGAAAAGGACTAATCACAGCCGATCCCCACGCAGCTTGACAGAGCTCGAACAGTTTTGCAAGGAAGACTGGAATAAAATTGCAGTGTCCAGATGTGCAAGCCTGATTGAGACCTATCCACACAAGGTCTGTGTTGTGGTGGCAGCCAAAGGTGCATCTACTAAATACTGACTTAAAGTGGGTGAATATTTATGCAATCGCTTATGTTACATATGTTTGTCATCATATTGTAGAAATCAGTTTTTTTGTATTTTCCATAAAATTGTTGATCATGATTGATTTCTAGAAGAAAAAAAAAACTGAAGGGGTGACTACTTTTTATTGGCACTGTATCTGTATATTTTGTCATGTTACAATGCATTTGTGGGATTTTATTTGACCAAATGAGCTAAATGTGAAAAATAAAAGTGATAAGTTTTCCTTTTTCTTTGAAAGTGTGGCATGAACTGATATTTTGTCCTTTTGACTTAATACTAGTAGAATCTTCTTTTGCTGGAGTTACAGCTTCAAGCCTTTTGAGATGTTACATGCTTGTCAGAATGGTTGAGCAGTCATGAAGGTGGGAGCCACACAGTAGCACTAATACCCAACCATTAACCAGCCACATGAACAAAGGATGACAGACCACTTAAGTGAATCTAAATGTGAAAGAAACCATTCCTGGAGAAACATCTGCTACATGCTAAAAGATGGAAAGTACTTCTGGTATATTTACTGCAGTGGGGTCTAAAATTCAGTCCTCAAGGGCTGTTGTCTTTGGACATAGAGGAATGATCTAAAGTCAGTATGCAGCTTCAGTTATTACAACTACAAACTCTTGATCAGGCCTGAAATCAGGGTGTAGTGATGGATTCAGACCTGAACCTTCAAGTTCACATAAGATAGTTACAAAGTCAGCCTTCTATCAACTGAAGAAAATCCCCAGGATTAAAGGACTGATGTCCCAATGAGATCTAGAGAAACTCAAACATGCGTTTATCTTTAGTCGCATTGATTACTGCAGTGTCTTCACAGGTCTGCCTTAAAGAAAAAAACAAAAGCTGCAGCTTATCACGCTCTCACTAAAACTAAGAGAGGACATGACCCCAGTTCTAAAGTCCTTACACCAGCTCCCTGTAGCTCAGAGAATAGACTTAATACTTGTTTGTAAATCACTGAATGGTTTAGCACCAAAATACATTAAGACCTGTTGTATCATCCTTCCAGATCCCTCAGGTCTTCTGGTTCTGGTCTACTCTGCATACCCAGAATCAAACATGAAACAACATTCAGCTTCTATGCTCCACAACTCTGGAACAAACTTCCAGAAAGCTGCAAAACAGCTAAAACACAGTTCATTTGAATCAAGGCTAAAAGCCTACCTGTTTAGAGTTGCTTTTGTTCCCAGAACAGGAACAGAATGTTCCTGTTGACAAAATGTAATGGTACTAGTGTCACAACCAGTGATCATTTGTTTTCATGATTTAAAGCACTACAAACGGCATGGTTGCTGAAATGTGTTATACAAATAAACTTGACAAGGTAGTTGGACCATTTGAATCAGATGTATTAGGAGACATCTAAAACTGGCAAGACAGCAGTCCTTGAGGACTGGACACCCATAATTTTCTTTGAATAAGGAAATAAAATGAAATATTTACCAATAAAAGCTGAAATTTTAATTTGATCCTTATAATTACTAGCAGTAGCAAAATCTATATAGAAAGCACCATAGTACTAAAATACCCCCCCCCCTTAAGCAATTTCCTGTTATTGTGCCATCCTAGAAATAAATTGTGCACAAACCCCCAGGGAATGTTGTGCACACACACCTGCTGGAAAATGGGAGGGGAAGGTAGAGGAAAGTATGTACATGGAAACCATGAACTTTCATACATAGCCATAAAACTGTTTGCTTTGATGTTATTGGAGTTCAAACAATCTATTGAAATACTAAAGAAGTTCAAATTTACAATTACCATTTACCTGTACATAGGAAATAACCAAGATGAGGTCTGCTAATTTAGTAGATGACACTGTCGTGGTGGGTGGTAATTTTCTAACCCAGATGCAGAATCATGCATGAGACAAGGTGAAAAAGCTAAGAGTTTATTTACAATACATACAAGAATTCACAACAGGGGGCCCATCTGAAGAGGAGAGAGGTAAGATAAATGGGTTCACAGGGAGAATGAGTTTGCAGTGATAGAACGTGGAGAGAGAGCTTACTTGTCTGTGAATTGTTGGGAGCAGGCAGAGGGTACCTAGGTTCTGGAATAGGGGAAGAAGAGGATCTTGTCCACAGAAAGGGTCCAGAGAGGGATGTAATTCTGACAAGAGCAAGCAGGCAGGTGGAAGAACTCAGAATGCCAGACTGTTCAGCAGTACACAGGCAAATTCACCCTTAGGTGGATCAGGGTGGGGGGGAGACAGCTTCAGGTAAACCTGGACCACAGGAAACAAGCCAAGTAGAGACACAAGAAGTGCACTAGACCTCTAGAGCAGGCTAGCAGTACCATCACAGGTAATCAACTGGCAAGGAATAAAGGTTCTGCAGCTCCTTATAAACACCAGTCAGCCTGATGAGATGATTGGTGCAAGGTGCGAGGCACAGAGCGGTGAAATTCTCCAGCAGAGATCCTCTCTGGAACAGTACTCCCACTTACACAGAAAATCCACAACCACACCAGAAACCCAACACTTTCCAAGTAAACAGAATAAATCAAGTGAAAACCCAGTTGTCATATCGTGATTTAACTCTTATGTACATTTGTTTTTTTTCACTAACATAAACAATTAGATATTTGAAATATAAATGTAAGCGCAGCTCATTGTTACATGGGACATGTCCAGTGGTTTTGTACATCTGGAGATTGAAATCTTTGCTATTTCTTCATTCAAAATAGCTTTGTATCTCTGCAGCTTCTCCAGTTACAATGCGAGTCTTGGCTGCTTTACTTCCTAATGCTCTCCTTGCCCAATCCATCAGTTAAATTGGACAGTCATGTCTTCATATGTTTGCAATTATGGCATACTCTGTCCAGTTTTAGATGACTGATTGAACAGTGGTCTATAAGATGTTCAAAAGTATGGACATTCTCGAGGACCTAACCCTACTTTAGACTTCGCCACAACCTTATCCCTCACTGGTCTCCTGTGTTTCTTGGTCTTCATGATGAACCTTTGTTCACTAGTGTTCTTTAGCAAACCTCTGAGGACTTTACATAAATACAGGACAGTTGTATTTAGGCTTAGACTGAACTACACAGAGATGGACTTGATTTATGAATTTGTGAAATCTGATGCTATTTGCTTACACTAAATTTTGTTTACAAAGGTATAGTCATGAAAGGGACTGAAAACACATGCATGACATGTCAGTTTTTTTGTAAAACATTTTCCAAAATCATTATTTTTCTCTACTGCAATTTGTGGTTGTAATGTGAAAAAACAGGAAAAGCTTCATGTGTGAATACTTTTGCAATACAATGTATGGGAAATTATTTTAATCAATTTGGACATTGTACTTGTGTCTGTGCAGAGAAAATGGACGAATCATTTACAGTCTGAGGGGTCACTTATCGACTGAATCAAATCCCTTGACAGGCCCCAGACAGAACGAAAGCTTAACAAGATTACTGTTATATATAGCAGCTGTAATAGGAACCTCTCTAGAGATTCTGGTGCTGCTGATTTGTGCTCGGCTATCCAGATTTGAGCATTTTGCGCACCATCTCTCTCCGCCGGGAAGCTCCTGATGCATTACAGCTGCAATGGATCAATCAATCTGTCCACTACCCGCTCCCCCATCTCTGCATTCACTGCCTGCCAGGACAGTGATTCCTTAGGCTGTGTCTTCTGATTCTGTAATGCCTAGGCATGCCTGCTCACCTCCAGCACCAGTTATGTGAGCTGCTAACAGAACGGGCACCTCGCCCCCACCCCCGCCATCACTTCTGCTAGTCAAGTCAGGTTAAGGAAGAGGAGCTAAAAATCAAAGAAGTAGGAGTAAGGAGGTTCATATTAGAGAACGGGTTTCTGACATGCTTGTTTTGATAAATGGACCCCTCTGCACCGGTGAGTGACGAATTATCAGAGACCTAGATGGTTCATTCATCAATGTCAGTCCTGGGGCTGCTGGTGTGGCGTTTCCAGTTCACCAGCCAGTTGTGGTACCATTTCGGCCTTATCACCTCCACCTGGTCCTGGAGATTTACAAAAGGAAAAAAAGGAGAGAAGAGACTGGAGTATGATACACAACACCCAAGGGAGAACAGCTGTGACTTTTGCCAGAGATTGGGCTCGGTTTGCTTCATGGCAGGAATTACTGAAACTGAATTATCCAGCGATTCATTGTATGCCTACTAAACTGACCAGAGTGATAAATACCTAAAAGGGCTATGGGTTATCTACCAAACCATTATCAAATAGCTAAAGTTAAATTAGGGCAACACAACAGAATGAGCAAAGGGGTCTTTAACAATTAAATAACAGATAGTGAAAATTTGTTCCTTTCTCAGCCCAAAGCTCAGGCTAACCTCTAATTAGGAGAGTGCTTTAGGAATAGAAATCTTTTCTGTTTCTCTGTCAGGCTGCAGAGCTTGTCTCCAGAGGCATAAACACTTATTAAGAGTGTGCTTTAGTGCAAAAAAGTCTCTCTGTTGGTGCCCTTCCTAATGGGCATTATAGATACAGATAGAGACTAAAGCTACACACACATACACATACCAAGAAATAATCAAAACCCTCATTTCCATTTTTACAGTCTGTTTCTTCATTCATGTTCACTTTCTCCCTTTCTGCCTTATGTACTCAGTCCCAACTGTACACATGAGGGAAGGAGAAGGTAGTAGTTTTTCAATTGACATGCCATTCTTTGACACAGACAGCAGACCAAGCCGAACCAGTGATGGATAGGAAGCGGACAGCTGTCGACAGGTTGGAGAATGACGGGGTGGCGTGCACCCGATGGAGACACACCTAATTCCCAGGTCTTATATTGTCAATAAACAGCAGCCAGTGGCACTCAATTAGAGGAGTTTATTGACTATAGTCTGTGCCTGTGTCAGATGTCAGCTAGAGACACAGCATGATGTCGTACACCAAGAGTCTCTCTGAGAGTCAGAACAAGATTGCAAAAGCTGAGAGAACAAGAAAAGCAGAGACATGCTTTGGTTAAAAATAAAACACAGAGGTCATACAGGATTAGAAGAAATGAAAAAAGTGGGTTTAGGAATATGTTAGGGCTTAGATGGTTTCTATGAAGTGCTCAGGCAAAATGTAAAATCTCAGTTTTAACAAAAACTATACCACAGTCCTACTTCATGGTAAAATGGTAATTGGCCTGTACTTGCATAACAATTTAGCCAGAGGACTCCATAGCACTTCATACTACCATCAGTCATTCACCAATTCACCCACACATTTACACACTGATGGTGGTAAGCTACATTGCATCCACAGCTGCCCCAGGGCAGCTGTGGATGCAATGTAGCTGCAATGTAGCTGTGGATAATTTTATCTCCATAAAATTATTGATCCAGACACACAGATGTCTGTCTAAAGGTCCTAATGGTCCTTAACTATTGAAGAGCTGAATCTGTGGTGCCCATGGAAAGCAACAGTCTAGAGATGAGGATCTCATGGTATGCAGTGTCAATGGCAAGATATTAAATCCATTAGCACAAGTAGTACACAGTCACTATAATTATTATTAAACACTTGCAACAGAGCAGTCCTGTGGCAAGTTTTAAGCCCAATTTGGAAAACTTTGTGTATTGCATGCTTACCTGGAAAGAAATACTGTGGGATGAGTTAAAAAGGTGTGTTATCGAGACAAGCATTCACAATCAGATCTCACACTGTTATCTTTGACAGGTTAACAAGTCTAGTTAATGTGACATGAATCTTGATTAAAAAAAGAATAGTCTTCTTCATCTGCTATTTGTCTAATGGCAAATCATCTAAATTGTGCTCATTTTTAATAACCTATGTTTATGTGTTTTACTTTTTAATTACCCAGGCTCATTTTGTCCTGGAGAGGTGGAAATAAAATGAACTGCCTGATCATTTGGCATTTTTCAAAGTAATTGGTTTGTAGAATGATTTTTAGAAGTGGTTGCATTGAGAAACACAAGCATGGTCATTCATTTCAGCTTGCCATTTAGAGGTTTAAAAGCCTTGAATGTTCACAAAACAATGTTTTCATAATACACAATGCTGTCGTAACACTTTATCATAGATCCTAACCACTTCATTTTGGCTGCAGCCATTTAAAACTCCTGTTCTAAAAGGCCCAATGGATTCAGACTGGTAAGAAATTTGTGAGCTAAAGTCCAGGAGGGAAATGGGAAACTCAGAAATCCCTCTCTCTAATGATGTTGTGCAGTGTCCCCTGGGGAATTCCAAGGACTCATCTTTTTTTCTAGTCCAAGAGAGAACAGAGCTATGTCCTGATTACAGTAAATGAAGCCCCAGCGACTCTATATGTGTGTCACTTAAGCCTCGTATTTCTCGTGAATAAGACTCCAAAAAGTCTTAATCTTGAGGCAAAGACTCAACCTCCACCTGGAGGGAGAATTGTACTCCTCCCTGTGTAAAAAGAGCATAGCTTTTTGCACTTGGCTGCAAACCGTTACAGTGTGTACAGAGTGTTATCACTTTAAGATGTCAACAGAATCACATAAATCACATAATCTGCAAAAATCAAATGTGAGAGGTTTCCAAGCCTGACAGCCTTCTCTGCACAACTGCAGCTCTAGATCCTGTTGATGAACACTAGGAACAAAATCGGCATTATGTGCACATAACCGTGTGTACACTTTTATCTAAAGGCAGTTTGGTGTACTAGTCAAGTGGCCAACTACCCTAGCATGTGTTTTTGTGTGCCCTAAGTGAGGAAAATCACCCAGAAAGAACAAACACATAAAATAAAAATACTGTACAGTAAGAGCAAAGTTTCAACATAAATACTGTGCAGTTATTAGAAATAATGTACTCTGGTCTAAAGGCTCCATCTCAAGAAACTGAGATACAGCAGCTTGCCTGTTGGACGAAATAATTTAGGTTAGCCTCCTGATGTTAATCAGTGACCCTGTTGCCATTTTACCACTTTCTCTGAACAGTTTGATTGTTAAAAAAACATGGAGTTGCACAATTTGAAAAAAAAAAAGAAAAAAAAAGTCATAGTTGCACTATTGATTTTTGCATTATTGTAACTGCAAAGAATTGCTTGGATAGAATATTTGATAGGATATCGTATTTTAAGCGCAATGTATGACCCCTCTCCATGCCAATAATTTATTTAGCAAGAAGAATGGAGCCTAACTACCATTGATGCACTACACCAGATGTATATTTTCTAAGTGGGCTAAATGCTAAAGCTCCCTGAAAATGTAATGGAAATTATAGTTATGTTTTTAAAAAATGAGCCAGGAAACAGTGGGTTAACTGTAATACAGATTCTTCTCATAATATGAAACAACTGTATTGCTATTATATTTTTTCTTGAAATTGTGCAGCCCTAATAGTAACTCACAAAAATAATGAATAACATCAATCTTAACTTAACTGTAATTCATTTTCTGGTTAAAACACAGTGGGACTTGTTAAATGATACATTTATTGACTTGGCTAAGTATAATCAGAAGCTAATAATATACTTTTGAGTATTTTGCACTTTCAAACACTGTAGTTACATGTTCACCAAAAGTTTTTTTTTTTTTTAAATTCTGTGTGTGTGTGTGTGTGAAAGATTTGATGCAATGTAAACACAGAAATGTAAATAATTTTTTCAATGCAGCTATTGCAAACTTTCATATAAAAGGTGGCCATACTGCATTTTGAGGACAGAGCTTGTGAGAAACGTCTAACTTTCGCACCCATTTTACAAATGTTAAATTTTTGAGTAAAAATGGAACCCAGTGAAACTACCTTTAGTACACTTAAAATTGCAGATATTGCTCAGTTCTTTTAAATATTGGGTTTTGAAAAATAGTCCAATATTTTGCATTTGTGTTACACAAACCTTATGAACTTTCTAGACTGAAACTCTACTGAACTCCACAGGGATTTACTTGCTTTTCAAGATCTAATTATGATCATTAGTGCACAGCATGATACAAAGCTGCAGCTGCCACGGCACACAGCGAACAGTTATTCTTAGGCAACCAAAGCTGGCCAGTGTTTCTTTATCCCACCAGGAAGCCTTTTAACCAGAGGGAATCTGACTCACCTGTCTGTGGTAAAAATTGTTGTTACTCAACTGTAACTATAAATGTGCCACACTTTCTTGTATAAAACAAAATATTAAAAAGTTTTATAAGTAAAATAAAGGTGACAGTTTTCAAAGAAACTGTGAAGTTAAAATAATACCAGACATCAAGTATGGACACGACATAAAATTTTGCCTCTTTAAATTACTTGAAGTTGATGGTTTTCCGGGGTTGCACAGTGATGCAGTTGGTAACACTGTTGCCTCGCAGCAAATAGGTCCTGGGTTTGAATCCTGACTGGGTCTTTCTGCATGGAGTTTGCATGTTCTTCCTGTACATGCATGGGTTCTCTCTGGGTACTCTGGCTTTCCCCCAAGTCCAAAAACATGACTGTTAGGTTAACTGGTCTTTCTAAATAGTCCTTAGGTGTGTGTGTGTGTGTGTGTGTGTGTGTGTGTGTGTGTGTGTGTGTGTGTGTGTGTGTGTGTGTTTTCGTATCACATTCTATATTCTATGTTGGGCTGCAGTTCCCACTAAATACATCTTGTATTAAAGCTGCAGTATGTAACTTTTATGAAAAATATGTTTTTTACATATTTGTTAAAATTATCATGATGTCGTGACAGTATAACATAAGTCAGATAATCTGTGACAAAAAAACACCAGTACTAACTGCAGAAATACACCACTTAGTCAGAAACAACAACTAATCAGAGTCAGGAGGAGGGTCTTAGCACTGTCAAACATCCTCAAGTACAGTACCGGTGACACAGTCCCCCTTGCTCTCTGCTACGCTACAGCTATATCAACATAGCCTGCCACAAATGCTAAGGCTAGTTAGCATGGCCACAGATGATGGCGGTTTTCCTGGGACGGTAAGTTGTTTCTCCAACATTAGCACATTTAGCAGCGTGAGGGTGATTGACAGCACTAAGACCCTCCTCCTTGCTCTGATTGGTTGTTTTAGGTTGGGAGTGGTGCATTTCTTTAGACTGAAATGGTAGCTCAGGGAGAAGGTGGAGGAGCTCGATCTTTTCACAGATCGTCTATCTCATACCATACTGTCACAACATGGTGACAGTTTTAACAAATAAGCAAAAAATATATTTTTGTAAAAGTTACATACTGCAGCTTTAACTTGTACTGTGTACTTTTCAGTGATATTGTAATTGTTATTATTATATACGCATGTTGTTTGTTGCTATGGTTTGTCATTTTTTTTTCTCTTTCTGAAGGTGTAGAAACAGACTTAGAGTCAACTTGTCAACTAGGGTGTTGATTTGTATTCTCTCTAAGCTTCTTTCTCTACTTTCATGTCCTTCTTTCCCTTTAAACCTTTTCCCCAGCTTTTTTCTTTTCTTTTCCAATTTCTTTTCCGTCTCCGTATCCATTAGATTTGAAATAAATCCAAAGCAATTTATAATAAACTTTCATATCAAGTGCAGCATCATAGTGAAAGCTGTAATGCTCTGATTGTGACAGGAAATCTGTTGGGCCTCACCTTAGGCACTCAGACAACTCAGAATTGTTATCTGAGTACCACACTGCTGGGCAGGATATGTAAAAAGACAAAACACAATCAAATGTTGGTTCATCAGCAAGACTCTGCTGAACTTTGACATGCTGAGGTGGTAATTGAACCATTTGAATCAACTGTGTTGGAGCAGGGGCATTGTGTAGCAGAGTGGTTAGAGTAGGAAATTTTAGAGCACTTCTTGGTATCTTCTGCTGATAAGGTTTTTGGAGAGGTTGATTTCATTTTCCAGCCAGACTTGGAACTTGCCCACACTGCCAAAGTTATCAAAAGCTGTTTCAATGATCATGGCATTACTGTGCTTGATTACACAACTAACTGGCCTAACCTAAATCCCATGGAGAATCTATGGGTTATTGGCTATACCTGTGTCTCATCAGTGACACAGGCTGATCGCCTACATGCCATGGCCCACTGATGGAGTAATTCATGCAGAGAGGCCAAACCATACACTGAGTGCACAGAAATAAACATACTTTTCAGAAGCCTGACATTTCTGTTGAAAATATTCTGTTTTTTATTTATCTCATGTAATATTCTGATTTTCTATTACACAGCATTTTGGGTTTTCATAATCTGTAAGGCATAATAATCAAAATCACCAGAAATACAGACTTGAAATATTTCACACAACGTGTAATGAATCTATATATGTTTCATTTTCTGAAATGAGTGACAAAAATATATCAAACTTTTTCACCATATTAAATTTTGTTGAGATGTACTTGTATTATACTCATATAACTGTAAGTATACTCATGTATGCCAAAAAATAAAATTACATTTGTTTATCTTCAAGGTTAATACATCAAAACAGTGAGACTTAACAGAATCCACCCTGGGGCCTTTCTGCAAGGAGTTTGCATGTTCTCCCTGTGCATGTGTGAGATTTTCCAGGTACTCTGGCTTCCTCCCAAAGTCCAAAAACATGACTGTTAGGTAAATTCATCTCTCCAAATTCTCCTTAGGTGTGTGTGTGTGTGTGTGTGTGTGTGTGTGTGTGTGTGTGTGGATGGTTGTTTGTCATGTCTGTCTCTGTGCTGTGATGGACAGGCGACCTGTCCAGGGTGTACCCTGCCTCTTGCCTGATGACCGCTGGAGATAGGCACCACCTGCTTTTCCTATTAGATCAATTTAAAATAATGATTTTAAATTTAGAAACTGAAAAGTACCTACTGAAAAGTATTTCCACTTTCTGTACCATATACAGTATTTACTCAATACTTGGTCAAGGCTTGTTTTGGATGTATTACTGCATCAGTGCAGTGTGGCATGTAGGCAATGGCCTGTGGTTCTGCCCAGTTGTTAAGAAAGTCTGTGTTGCTTTAATAGGTCCTTCAGCTCATCTCCACTGTTGGCCCTCTCATCTTCCTCTTGAAAATATTCCATAGATGCTGTATAGGGTTTAGGTCAGACAAGCACAGTCTGGTCATTAAAGGAGGTATTGGTACTTCTGACAGTGTGGGCAAAAGATGAGTCCTGATGAAAAATACAGTCAGCCTCTCCATAAACTTTGTCAGCAGTGGAAAGTATTAATAATCTGTGAAAGACTTATTCTGATGCCATCAGTCTGGACTAGATAAAAAACATCAGACCACCATCAAATGATGACATGGCTCCTCAAATCACTGACCGTGGAAACTTTACACTGGACCTCAAACTTCTTGGATTCTGGGGCGTCACTCTTCATACTCTTGGATTTTTACTGCTAAATGTATTGCAGAATTTATTATGTCTGAAAAGAGGACTTTGCCATTGACCAACAGCCCAGTCCTTTGTAACCCAGGTAAAGCACTTCTGATATCGTCTCTAGTTTCCCTTCGTAATCCTCTCTAGACTGTGGTTATCCATGTTGCTTATGCACCTTTTTCTGCCACACCTTTTGTTTCCACTAAGCATGTTGTTAAAATGCTTTGTTACAGGACTTTGAGAACAGCCAGTCTCACGATATAGCCATAAAATTAAATTTCTATATTCAAAATCCTTTTCATTGGTATGTAATATAACGTTTTACTTTTATTTTTTTCAACAGCAGCATGACATAACCATCAAAATCAACAGAAACAGAAATATATGTATTTCTGTTTAACATGCAAGTTTATTTAAGCTTCAGGTTTTTAGCTGAATTACCAAAATAACTTTTCAATTACATTCTATAATACCAAGATTGACCTGTATAGACCTATCCATTACTCAGCATCAGCAGTTACTTCTGATCTGAAAAAGAATTGATTTGAATTTGGCAAAGATTTCTGCATTTGTAAGACTTGATATTTCCTATGAAATACATCTGATTTGTCTGCTCTCTCAGAATGCTGTCATTACTGACTTGAAAACTGCAAGCCATGCATGTGATTCTCAATTTTCACTTGACCTCATTTTGAACTTTTATTGGTAAGATTATTAAGATAAAAAAGTTGCATAAACTTGATCTGAACTGATGAAACTGCTTTTATCTCAAATGATGTGAGGTTTTTCAGCTCAGATTTTTAACTTCAATAATTTCATGATTTTTTTGTTTAATTTTTTTCAGTTAAATATTAAATATCTGATCAGTAACATATCGTGAGGGGTAAAACCAACAGGAACGTAAAGGAAAACAAATCTTTGCAATCATGTCTTGAAGTATTGAGTTATTCACTTGCCCACATTAGCTTCAGGCAATATTGAAATGGTACTGGACCTTTATGGATAATGATGTCTTAAAATATTAATTACAAAGGGATTAAAATTAATACCAAGATTCATGTAGGAAAAAGCAACATTTCAAGGGATTAAAATTTATAGCCAGATTCAGGTAGGAAAAAGCAACATTTCCAGACTTTCTCTGAAAACATTGCTCCTCAAAGAGGATATGAGAGCCAACATTTTAATCCTGGATATTGTCAGTGCATCTGAATTAAGATAGAACAAAGCCCTGTGTTTTCAAGTCCATGTTCCAAACTGGGAGCCGTCCAGATGTAAAGGTTGGACTCGCATGGAGGCAAACAATCTAACTGCCAAAGTCACAAATGAGTGCCGACTGCAGCCAAGTGGACATTTGTTTGCCAAACACAACTAATTATTGCATTAATTGGTCCAACATGTTCAAATTATTTATGATGATGAGAATCAGAATAAAACAGCTTCTGGTAAATGATGGGTCTGACCATCAAATATCATCTCTCTCTGCCCCATGCTGTAACACAGATAAAATGTAGTAAACATGCAAGAGTACAAAATAAAGTGAAGGAGCACAAAGCATAGACACTTAAGTAATTAGTGGCTATTTCGTAGAAAGAAAAAAAAAAAAAAAGTAGCAATAATCAGTAAACCTGAGACATAATTCCTGTCCCATCTAGGGCCGTCTGCTTATGGGGATGGTGGATCTTATTATGGCTCTCCACCTGGGGTGCCCCTTTTTTAGGGTGCTAGGGAACAACCCAACAACTACAAAAAATGGTTTTCCATTGTCTGTTGTTATGTCCAGTCGCTTGTTGTCACTTGTGTTGTTATAATAATATAATATAGAGTTCTCTCAATCTTTTATCTCAATCCCTCTAAATCTTGTAAGACTTTTAAAAGACTGAAAGACTGTTTTATACCAGTAAAACCTCTTGCCCAGGTCAACATGTAAAGTACATTTTAAATCTCAATGGGTCTTTTCTAGCCTGGTTAAAACCAGCCCCTTGTTCTACATTTTGCTTCATACAAGGGGTCTGGCCTCTTGACTATTCAGAAACGATTGCTTGCTGGATATATGGGCTCTGTTGAAGTTTTACATTTTACCCAATCCCTAACATTTGCCCGTGACATATGTAATATGCCAGTTCAATGCTATGAAGCTTACTAGAAATTGTCTGCACTGTAAACAACTATCCCCCACGGCAAAGAGAGAAGTGCTGAGCTAAATGAGATGCTGTTAATGTTAATTCAATATTTGGAAGCGTGGCCAACACAGACTGAATGGCTTTGTTCACTTTCTCTTCTGCCATTGCTAAAACTACAGACAGAATACAATTTTTAAAAAAGTGCAGAAAATCGATGTCATCGTTCACAACTTTTCCTTCTGTTTGCTGATAGGTCTGGTTGAAATTCTACTGAAGAAATCCAGCTCAACTGGAGAAAACCCAGACAAAACAGTAAAGGGAGATGATAATCGAGCAGAATCATGTAGGAAGGGTAGATCTTTTCTGGTTAAATATGAACAATGCCATGTTTCTGGACTGTCATCAGTCTGATCTCTGAAGGTCCTTAGCCTTGGTTCCCACTCCACTACCCTGATTTTGTTGATTGTACTAGTTTCTGTCCCAAATCACACCTCCACATTATTTGATATCCCTGGTTTCAATTTTACAGAAATGAAGAGAAAAGGTAGCATCTCTTGCTTTTTCTCACCAAAGACAAAGGTGAGAGAAACTGAGACTTTTCAGTAGTTTACTTATACAAACGGTGCCTTATACTGTTTGTGAAAACATACAAAACTGACGTAAATTAATATTGTCTGAAGAAAAGCTTAAAAGCGTCTGACATGTTGACTGACGTGAATCCTCTCTAACCCTGCAAATAGATCGCCATGTTAAAACAATCTTAATAACTGCGGGGCTGTAAAGTATGGGTTGCTACCAGGGACGTTAATCAGAATTAACTTCCATAAACACATATAAAATTAAACTCTTCCACATACCATACTGAAAACCTTGCACAAAGACGAATGAAAAGCTCTCATATAAACTTGCGAAAACAGTTACCTCTTATATAACCTACTGAAAAGCTCTCATACAAAGTAGTGAGAACTGTTCATATAAACTGGTGAAAAGCTTTACCTTTCTTACACATGAGTGAAAAGCATTCACACACACTAGTGAAAAGTGTTCATACACACTACTGAAAAGCATTCATACACATCCATGTGAGGTACTTTGAATAGACTCCAATCTAATAAAACTCCTTCCTGTTTCACTGAAATGCCTTCCTTTTCAACTGAAATCAGCAAATATTTGACTAGTGTGTATGAACGCTTTTCACCAGTTTATACGAACGCTTTTCAGTAGTGTGTATAAACGCTTTTCATCAGTTTATATGAACACTTTTCAGTTGTGTGTATGAATGCTTTTTACTAGTGTGTATGAAAGGTAAAGCTTTTCACCAGTTTATATGAACAGTTTTCACTACTTTGTATGAGAGCTTTTCAGTAGGTTATATAAGAGGTAAATGTTTTCACTAGTTCATGTGAGACTAGTCTTTGTGCCAGGTTTTCAGTATAGTTTGTGGAAGAGTTTAATTTCATATGTGTATATGGAAGTTAATTCTGATTAATGTCCCTGGTGGCACCCCATAGTAAAGTGTGACAAAGATGTTGGATTTGACTATGAAAAAAACGGTCTGTGCAGGTGCGACATATTGTGCTGATGTCACACATGTCCAAGAATGTTGTGACCAAAGACTGCAGTAGTTGTGCCGGTCTTGGAGCAGAGACTTTAGGTGACAGATGAGAGCTGAATCATTTAAGATTTAAATCCGTTTCAGTACAGCTTTCCTCAACAGTTCTCAATATATCTGTCGGCTGCTTGACAACACATCACGGCGCACTTTGTACTGCATCCAAGCTGAGAGGATTGTGGCACAGAGCTGGAAGTGAAGCAGAACATGCAACTGCTGCTGGGCACATCACGACATACAACAGAATATATTTCAGAGCTGATCACATTAACACACTCAATGTTGTGTGCACTGCGGAGACGAGCAGAGGAGCAGGTTCATGGACTTTAGCTATGGAAAGATTTTTTTCACGACAGAACAAAGAGCTTGAATTAACTACGATATTTATTAATGTGCGCCATCAGACCCACTGTGTTTAACCTTTGAGTCTTAATTTAGTGCATCATATGCAAAATATTTAGAGGTATTAATGCTTGAATATTAATGTTTACATTAAATGCTACCTTAAGACTGCTGAGCAGAGGTGTATCCAGGACGATTTTAAAAAGGGCTAAATGGGGCCAGTGATGATCTTGGGGCGTCACTTCAAAATGAAAACCCAGAGGAGAAGCAGAGCTGAAATAAACTTTATAATAGTGAGTGACTCACAACTTCAAGGTCAAAGGCTGACATAAATATTAAATATATAAAACACAAAAATAGTTCTATTTGGAACTTTTTATCTTCATTCATAAGTTATTATTCAATAAAATATTATCCACATAAAATTTTCTCATCGGAGGGATCAGTGGGATGACCTAGTCTGAGGTGGTTTTGTATATTTGTTTGAGCAGAGAGGCTATTTAAATGTTTAGCATTTAAAAACATTCAATTCAATGTTCTTTTTCCCCAAAATTATTTAAAATCTTTCAAATTCTTATCTATGATGTTCAAAGTACAGTGTAAAATATGAAAATGTTAAAGGTCCCGACAATACCATATATCAAATGGATACAATTCTAAAGCATGCGAGTAAACTGTTCTACGTGTTTCAAAAATGTCCTATGTGAGACACTTCTACATCTACCAGTTTGGCAGATGTACCTCAAAAGTTCTTGCTAACACTGCTTACTGCCTTATAGTACTGGATAGCACATTTTGTTATATATATATATATATATATATATATATATATATATATATATATATATATATATATATATATATATATATATATATATATATATATATATATAATTTTGGGCTGAAATGATTATTCGTGATGAAACGATTATTGAAATAATAATCAACTAATTTAGTAATCGATTAATCATTAACTGGATTATAAAGACTCAAAAAAAGGCATTTTGCTGAAAGAGCAACATACTCAGAGTAGTGATTCAGCCAAACCTGTACAATAAACATTTTGCATTTAAAATTAAAAAAAAAATTAAAAAATAGATAAACCTTTCTCTGTAAATATGTTCTACCCAAACTCCTTAAGTGGCATAGTTTTAGCTTCACCTGGTTTACATTCTGTAAAAAAAAAAAAATAATAAAAAAAATAAAAAAATCTCCTATTAAATACCTTTCGCTATCCAATTATTAATTGGTTAATCCAAAAAATAGTCAATAGATCAGCCCTGTATCGATGTTAAATCAAGTAGAAAGGCTTTTCATATGTTGATGCTTCAGATGCATCCTTTGCTACAAATGATCAAGCGTTCACTATGTTACTGCATCACACTTATTCATGAAGTGTCGTGAGGGGTCATCAGGTACACGCACACTTGAGGAGAATTTAGAGAGACCAATTAACCTAACACTCATGTTTTTGGACTGTGGGAGGTAGCCAGAGTACCTAGAGAGAACCCACACATACACAGGGAGAACATGCAAAGTCGATGCAGGGATTCAAACCCTGGGCCTTCTTGATGCAAGACAACACTGCTACCAACTGCGCCACCCCTGTGTTTCTAATATTGTATAAAAAGGCTTAAATCAAAAAGATCCGATTTTTTTTGATCCGATTAATTGTCAGAATAATCGATAACTAAAATAATTGTTAGTTGCAGCCCTAATATTATTATGCCATCCCTGAAAAATCCTTGGGCGCATAAATGTGATGGGAAAAGCAAATGAAACATAGTTTTGAGAATTAAGATCTAAAAATTGTGTCATTCATGTCGATTAAGCTTCCCTGAGTTGTTACTTATTCCTTTGGGGTATGTCTCTGCCAATTTAACAAATCAAGAGATTTTTTTTTTTTTTTTTTTTTTTGCCCAGTCTTGTTTCCAAAACAGTTTAAGCATAGTTAGACTCTATTAAGGGTGCCTGAACATCAGTTTTCAAATCTAGCCACATATTCTAAACTAGATTCAGGTCTGGACTTTGACTGGACCATTGTAACACATGAATAATCATTAAACTAAGCCATCCCTTTGTAGCTCTGCATATGGTTAGGGTCATTGTCTTGCTAAAAGATGAACCTTGTAGGTTTTCATTTATAAAAAACGTTTGAATATCATTTATCCTTTTCCTTCTACTTCATAGTTATGCACTACTTTGTATTGGTTTGTCACATCAAATCCAAATAAAATACAGTGAGAGAGAGAGTCGGATGTGTAAAATAGGAGAAAAAAAAATCCATAAATGAGATATTTCAAAGAAAAAAGAGCAAGAAAACTTGCTTCCAAAAAATTTAAAAGCTATTTTTTTTCCTGAATATATCTTTGGAATTCAAAAAAGAAATGAAGTTCATTCATTTAATTGTAACACAGACGTTTAAAAAATTTCTTTCATGTCCAAGGCACAACCTCCAACAAATTTTTCTTACTGCTCTCACAACTTGCTGTGGCATAACCAATGAGCCACAAGAGACAAATAAAATACATATTTGTGTATTTGATCTAAGCAGGACATAAATATATAGCTTTATTATTTATTTTATTTAATTAATTTATTTTGCACTGCAGTGCACATATATACCCAACCATTTCTCATTCTGTTTCCATAGATTACTTTGTTTTATCAAACCAAAATCACTGTAAATAAATAGATAATTTCTGAAATATTTTTTCACATCTGTAGAAGTAAATGTATTGACTTGAAGTCAAAATCTATTTTACTTAGCAAATCTTGTAACACGGTTGCTTTTCCCACTTTAGAACAATCAAATAGGCATACTTTTTCATTCAGCTTCTGCTGCAGCTTTTTAGGACAATGGTTCAGAGCTGTGTTGCAGATTAAACTGTGCAAATAAAAAGGGAAATAAAAACAGCGTGATGAAGAGCTTGGTTTGGTGTAAATCAATAGGGTCAAATGAGGATGAAGCCAGCAATGCGAGAGAGAGCAGAGGGCAACTGCAGCACAGAAGTGGAAAGAGCTGCAGGTAATCAAGTGAGCTATCAGCCACATGTTAAACCCACAGGAACTGTTTCCCTTGGAGGAAATGAATGTTCAGGAGCTCAATGTGGGTTCATCTCCCCTATCTGAAGTTTGCAATAAGTACTCATATTGGCCCTGTGTATGATGAAACATGAAAAGTACTGATTGCTGATGGAGCTATTGTGATTATTTTTACTAGTTCCTGTTGAGTTCTTTTTAATGCAGTTATTACATGTAGAGTTTATGTTCCTTTTCTGGAAAAATCTGAATTTTGATTAAAATATTGTATCTATGCAAAATAGGCCTACACATCTTTAACATTTTTTTTCCTTCACTTGACCTCTATTCACACTTGTTACCAGCAGGAAAATAATCCAAAGCACATTTGAGTTTAGATCTATAGCCTGAGCTGAACCTGACCTGGCTGGGTCAGTCCAAAATTATATCCTTGATGATCAGGTCGGGTTTGGGGTTCTGTGCTGCATTTTTAATAAGCCTACAACACAAAGCACAGAGAAAACTAAACAAGAATCCAAGATGCAAGTTATATTGATCTACTTATAGTCTAAATAGAGGACTGGGTAGTTTACCCTGTTGAGGAAAGAAAGAAAATAAGGTGCAGAAGTTAATTAGATTGGAACAAGCACAGCACACTGCACATCTAATGCACATGTGGCACCACCCTACTCCACTCCTCTCAATCTTACATCCCATAAGATTTGCACTTGACTCATCCTGCAGTTACAACAAGTGACAAAACTGAGCTGGAAGATGTTAAATAACAGCTACAAATGCCAGAAGTTACATTAATAAGCCAGAAGAGTGCAAAGTCAGAGGTCTGGAAGTTTTTTAAATTGGTAGCAGTTTAAAATAATATGTCAGGTTTACTTTGGGCTCCAGCCTCTAATTAGAGTTAATTAGTTGGGTTAGAATGGGCTTGGACACAATCTCTATGGGCTCAGGCCGGGTCAGGTTGGATTTTTTTAGGCCCAATCTATCCTCTAAAGCACACCAGCAAATCCACCTCTGAACAGCTGAAAGACAAAAAAAAGATGAAGTCAAATTCTGGACTTGAGATGTGGCATGAAAGAGTCTATTGGACACAGTCAGTTAGAAGACTTTAAGCTTCAAAAAACTTTGAAAAGCTCTTATGATATTGCTCATTTCACAGTGCATATAAAGCTTTATCCACTATGTTTTTTTTTAAAGCTGTTGATCCGATGGAGCTAACTAATGCTGGTGTGAACCCATACGCAACACACTCACACACAGATGTTTAAGTTCTTCATCAGACTGCAGAGGGGACTTCTATTCACACATAGCTGTTTGGATGAAAACCTGTTACCTTTGTTAAAAAGTCTTAGAAAGTAAAGAAAATTTGTCAATGATTGTGAATCACTGACTGCCAGATGGTAAAGAAATGTAGTTGGTGATAAATGTAGCAAATTAAAGTTCTCTGGACTTAATTTCCAAGCCTATCTAAGCAGTTCATGTTGCATTTGAATGAGTATGTATTTCAATCTTGTACAATTGCAAAAAAATACAAATAAAATAGCTTAAAGGGAGGGTATTATGGATTTTCCAGGCACATAGTGCTATTTTATAGCACAATCAAGTAACTATGTTACCTTCAGTTGTTATGAAAAGGCTGTGTATATCTTTTTTTTTTTTTTTTTTTTTTTTTGAATTGTCTGAATGTCAAGGTAAGGCCCAACAGATTTGCTTACACAAGCGGAGCATTACGGTTTCACCATGATGTTCCCCTTGGTTTATTTATTTACTTATTATTCTGAAACTTTATTAAAAATTACAAATTGCTTTGAGTTAATTTTAATTGTTTAACTATTTAATTAATAGTTAATTAATTGTAATGGACACAAAGACAAAAAAGAAAAAAAAGGGGGAAGGGAAAGAGAGAAAGATGGAGGAAAGGCTTAAAGAGAAAAAAGGAGGTAGAAATGGAGGAGAGAAAAAAAAGCATAGAGATAAAACAAGTCAACACCCTTGAAGTCTGCCTCGAGACCTGCGGAAAGAGAAAAAAAACAAAACCAAGAATCCATAACAACAGTTATAACTTCAATGGAAAGTACACAGTACAAGTAGTACATGATATATTTTGTGGCAAAAGCAGCCCGACTGAGAGTGTATCTAACAAACACCTGAATCTAGACACCTGTGTGGATGAGACCACCCAAACAACCGGGGCCCAGACGCCGTGCCTGACCTCATCCAGAGAAGGCTATGTATATCAAACATAACTTAAAAAAAATTTGACTTCTCAAATTTGAAATTGGCCTCTGTCTGTTTAAGAAGCTCCTACTCCTTCTGACATTCCGCGTTCTCCATTATGCCGTTTACAACCGTTCTTAGGAGCGTTGGACTGAGAAATATAGTTTATGTGCTAAGCTCGGCAGAGGTGCAGTTCCACCAGGTGCTTGCTATTTGCTGTTGCAGCTAGTCTGGTGAAGCTGTGTGGGAGAGGCACAGGGGAGGGGTGCTCTGTGAGGTGGAAGCTCAGCTAGGGACTGCAGCTCCAAGGAGGAGCTTTGTGGAAACAGGTGGCACTTTGCGAGAGCAAGCATTTAGGTACCCCTGAATGGCTGCCACAGGAGATTGAAGGATTTCTCAAACATGCATGAATGTATCAAAGCAACACTCAAGGAATCTTTTTGATGATGGAATGACATCATAACATGTATGTAATGTAATATGTAATTAACATGTAATATAAAGCTCAAAAAAGTGGATTTTACATAAATCCCCCCCCCCCAAAAAAAAAAAAAAAGCCCATGCCTTCCCAGTTTTCTCTTAGCCTTTTCTACCAATCAACTTCTTATAACAAACTACTCAAACAAAAAGTAGTACAGCAAGAACAATGTTGTTTCTTCAAAATCCATAGCAGTGGCACAAATTAAATTAGGGCAAAATTCTGTTTGTGGCCCAACAACAAGAAAATGGGGCTTATTAAGTAAAATGGGGAAACGGTGAGAGTGAAAAAGCTTGTAGAATTGCATTAGGACTGGATCTGGGAGAGTTGGTGCAATAACGGTGCAGAAGGTTGGGTCAGATTACAACAGAGTAGTAAAGGGTTTAGTGGACAAGGAAAGTCCTAAGAGACCGACACAGACTGACTGAGAGGCTAAATAACAGTTATGAAAGATATTGGATGTGTTGAAAATGGAGTGCACTGGAAATGGAGGGTGAAACAAGGGAAGTGAGAAAAGTTGTGAACATCTTTAGGACAAGATCAGGTGAAAAACCAAATGCATGGTAGCTTGTTGGGATAATTTTCTCAGTAACTGCAAACAAAAAAATGTTTTATTGCATAAAATCTTTCTTCTGGCATTTTGCCAACCTTTTTTGCAGAAATCCAAAACAGAAAAAAGTTGGATATAACAGGGCAAATTTGAAAACCGTTTTTTGGACTAATGACCATGTCTGATTGTAGGTTTAACGATTGACTTCTGTTCCATTTCTTTAGATTGGTTGAACTTTCCCCACTTGGCACTGAAAAGGAGTTACCCTTATTTATTAATTTCTGAAAATATGTTCAACTTATCATTGATTCCAGCACTGTCAGATGCTTGTAGACAGTTACTGATGCTGCATCAGTTGCTGTCTTTTATGTCAGTTCAGATTTTTGATTTCAGTAAATCTCTGATCTGCCATATTTGGGTAAAATCGGGTAAAACAAATTAAACCAAAATACTAAATAATTGCAGCATATGTGCTCTTTATAGACAGAAAAGCTGCTCTCTTTTGCAAACTTCAAAACATAAAAATCCCCCCAGAACAGGAATATTTTTTGTCTGCAACAGTTCCATTAAAAAAAAACAAAAAACAAAAAAAAAAAAAAAACATCTATGTCCAAAGTCCTGTTTATAAAGAAAAACCTCAGATTTACTGTTAGCTTGACCATATTGTGAAATCATTTTTTTTATTGTTGTTATGGTTGTTTGATTTCTAATTGGAAATCATAAAGTCTGTCAGAAAATCAAATAAACTGGATCACAAAGAGCCATCTCTGAGTTCAATATCTAAGATGGCTGCCATTCATCTAGTCAAAATCGCTGGAAAAAGCAGTTTAATTGCATTTTTGTATTAGAGAAAATCACATTCACACAGCCACAGTACAACCTTTATTTGTGAACATGTTCCTTTAGAGTTTGAATCCATAGAATAGAGAAAAATATGGTGTTTTTGGCTTGTATTGTTAACAGTAATTAGCATTAACACAGATGGCTAATCTCAGTGGATTTCTGACATGCAACTAGAACTTGAATATATCATTCTCAGATCGAAGTTCTGATGTATGAAACCCTATATTTGCGTAAAGAATAGCAATTCCAGTCTTCTTGTCCAAATGCTCAATAGTATTTAACATTATGTACAAAAAGAGGAACCACAACTTAACAATTTGACTAATTTTACTGTTCTATCTATCTATCTATCTATCTATCTATCTATCTATCTATCTATATATATATATATATATATATATATATATATATATATATATATATATATATATATATATATATATATATATATATATATACTAAAGACAAATTATTTTTAGCATACATTTTCAAACGATCTTTATCATATTTCATTTTTGTTTAGTTCAATTGCTGCTATTAGCCTGGCTAGCATGGTTAGCTTTGGTAATTTAACTGTTTTGCAAAGGAGAATAGGTAGGAATTTATTTATATATGCAAAGTTAGTAAAGACATATACCACAAAAGATGGAATAAAAATCCACATCCAGAATACATTGAGATTGTAGTTGTAATGTGAAAAATATAAAAAGAAAATGAAAGGGTATAAATTAACTTCCCTTATAATAATAATAATAATAATAATAATAATAATAATAATAATAATAATAATAATAATTTAGGGCGCCTTTCAAAAACCCAAGGTCACCTTACAAAAACAAGCAGACAAAAACAATAAATAATACTATATAAAGTAAGTCAGTAAACAAGATGCAACAACAGTTAACCCATGTTGAAATGAATATGCCAGTTTGAACAGGTGTGTTTTCAGCTGTGATTTAAAAGAGGGAAGAGAGTCTATGTTACTAATGGCAGGAGGAAGGGAGTTCCAGAGCAGAGGAGCACATCGACTGAAGGCTCTGTTCCCCATGCTGACAAGATGGGCAGAAGGAACAATAAGATGAGTGGCAGACGAGGATCTGAGGGAGCGGGAAGCAGTGGCGATGTGAAGCAGGTCACACAAATAAGAAGGGGCAAGGTTATGGATGCACTTGAATGTGAGAGTTAAAATTTTGAAATTTATCCTTGCTTCTGTGGGCAACCAGTGGAGTTCCTGCAGAACTGGGGTAATGTGTTCTCTAGATGTGGTACAAGTTATGACCCAAGCTGCAGAGTTCTGAAGGAGTTTGAGTTCATGGAGAGACTTATTCGGGAGACCAAAAAGAAGAGAGTTGCAATAATCGATGGCAAACTTAAGGCAAATGTTATTCTTTTGGAGTGCATACTGTTTGTTTTTGGTATGTGTAGTGATAACTTCAGCCAATTGTTGTGTAGTGGACAATAATGACGACAAACAAATAAATGTCAAAGTAAAGAAAGATTGTTATTTACAAATTGTGTTTAGCCAAATATAGCAAAATTATGCTGTCTATCACCTTAGACTTGACATGTGTAATCCTGATGTATCCTGCTGGTGTTTATGTATGCAACATGTAATATGGAATACTTGGTAAACAATTATGATGGATCGCTAAACTCAAAATGTGTTCAAAAGCAAAACACCTGGCTACCTTCGTCCAATACTTAACGTTACATCAGTGAATGACTAACCCTTTTGAATACAGCACTTGTCCGCTATGGTAAAATGTCGGTAAATCATAGCACATTCATTGGAGACATCTTCATGTATACATAAACTCGGAAGTACTTGACCCATACTAGAGTTAACTTCATTAGACATGTCGTTTGAAAGGTTTTAGCATGAAGCAATACAGATCCACACAGCAATCTGAAAAAGAGTCTTAAACCTAGTTGTTACCAATTTCACAGCTGATTGCTATTCACCAGTTAATTCATAAACTGCTGAGCAAACTATAGTCCTATCTACTGGGTCCCTGTGTTTCCCCCGATGGGCCACGGTGCATATAATCTGTCCTTCTTGACAGGAAGGCTGTTTTGTTTTATTAAAGTGGTCCTACTGATTGAATTAGCATTTCAATTCAAGCCAGTTTTCAGTTGTGTTTATTTGAATAGTGAGTGCCTATCTCAGTGAAAGTAATCTCAAGGTACTACACAAGATACAGTCTGAATCAATCAAGTTTTCTAGCTAAAAAAGTAAATGCACTGAATCAAATCTTTTCTTCAGTATGTCTGTCTGTGAAACTTGTTACTTTACAGATAGGGAAGATAGTGCACTGGAACAGGCGTGTTCTTGACCCAAATTAAGCCCTTCACTGGTGAAGAGTAAAAAACGTCCTCAAAAGCCATGTCTCTTCCAACACCACAAACTTTCTCCATTGGACTTTGCTACGGAATTCCAAACATGAGATGCTGAGGTGGAAGAAAGATTTTTTTTTTCTGTCAAGAAAAAACAATTTTTGAAAATAAGCAATTAATAAACAACGCAGATTCAACATACATACACAGTTTGCATATTGAATTCATTTGATTAATTTGGATTGGTATGATGTCATTATAGATCTCCAAATATTTGGATCTGACTGTTTTGTAAATTGCCTTGAGATGACATTTGGTGTGAAATGACTCTAAATAAATACATTTAATTGAATTCTTAGGGTAAAACATCAGAAACAGTTGCTTGTAATCCAAGGAGATTGTAGTTTAATTAATCGTATTTGTTGAGAAGACCTTGAAATACCTTTGACAAAGAGGGGACACAGGCTCAATGATGTCTCTGTAGGACGACTCTGGTTTCTCTGCAGCATACGTCTAGCCTGGCTGCCTAGATGTCTGCTCTTGGAGAGTAAAAGTACAACTCCCTGACAGTCACTTTGTGTCCTTGTGTCAGTCAGGGCATGATGCCTATCAATAACTACAAAGATACACTCTGTAACAACAGGAGATAAAACTGAACTGATTAAATAGAACTGACTGCCCTCACCTTTCACCAAATGACAACGTGAGTGAGGACTTTAAATAGCAATAACGGAGTGTCAAAGTGAGATGATTTACTCCCAGGCTGTTTTTTTCCCCCTATTTTTGTCAATGTTCTCTTAGGAGTTTCTGAGATAAAAGAAACCATATGTCTATGTTGGTATTGATCCAGAGGAAGATAAATAAAAGCATAAATAAAAGGAAAAACAAAGAATAATGATCTGACTTTAAATGGCTAAGGTTCTAAAAACATCACAAAATTGTTTGTTTTGTTGCAAGGCGTGAAAAATTCAATTTTCCGTTGTAATTAAAATGTCATTGCAATCAGTGTCATTGAATGACAGAGCTTGTAGGAAAAGTTCTATCAAGTGCGTGTTTATATTGTTTTTTCTGGGGACTTAAAATACAAGTCCTGCCTCTTAAACATTTCAGAAGTCTAAACTTATTCTGAGATCTAAAACCTGCCAACTCCTCCTTCCCACCATGCTCCTTATTTTCTATTAGTAACAACTTCCTCCTTCACAGGATGTTGTTCTTTTGGAAGGTGGCTATTATAGGTTGTTTGGCTGGGGCCCTTGGGGTTATATGGTTCTTCATACCCGCAGCTCTTATCCAAAATGATTCCGACAGGCGCATTAAAATGCAAATTCATGTCTGTACGCTCTTTGCCATTTTGTCACTTCTTTTCTCCTTGTGTGGCATGTTGAGGGGAGAGGAATTAGAGCGCTGGCCCTGGGGTTGAATATTCAAATGGCCACCTGATTTCCCAGCAGAGCAGCATGAGCCAGGTTTCCATTTACATAGGTCCGTTTTCCTCATTTACTGCCCATCAACGCTGACTGACTCAACCTCAACTATCCCTTGGACCATTTATAAAACTTTTAACTCACACTGTGATACAGTCATATACTGCACTACCTACTTTACATCAAAAAAAGGCCTATTCACCAATTTTTAGACAACTAAATAAGAGCATTGAGAAGTCATTATTAAAATAATTCTGTAATAAGTTGCTCATTAGCACCACTGGTTCTAAAAGTTTGTTGGTCGAGGTCATTGGTTTTAATGTAGTACTGGAGGGGTTTCAAGGGGTTGAGTAGCCAATTAGATATAATTAGTATTTAATACCAACCATGAAAACAATTGGATTATATGTAATAAAACTTATTATGAACTGGAGCTGACTGATGCTCCTTTTCTGACTGAGGAAAAGGATGCTAATTCTCTGATAGTAACTGTTCTTCTTCAAAATACAAAAACAGTACAATGAACATGATCATTGGAATAAAGCAAGCAAAAATATTTGCGAAAGAGATTAGTCCTAAAACTACATTATTTGGATGGCTGCATTTTGGAAACCATACCTATCTTATAACTGGAAAGGGGAATTACATTTATTTCGACCTGGAGAGACTCACACAAAAACAAAGCAGCAATTAAAACTTTTATTGACATGAAAGAATAAAGGTTTTTTGGCGCTCAGGCCCCTGCAGAAGATGTATATGTTGGAAATTGCAATAAACATAGATGAAGCCTTTTAGGGTTAGGATTAGAAATGTCTTCCCCCCCCCAAAAGAGGGTGCCGAGGCCAAGGTCAAGCTAAGAGATGAATGATGAGCAAACCGAGGGAACTGAATATAAGAAGCTTTACAAGGCAGGAGGACAGAAGGGCATGGAGAAGGAAATGATGAGTGACTTAAGATGTAGGGATGGAGATGATGAACGCCTGCCAAGGTGTAGAGATGAGAGACTGAACAGGTGAATGAATGATGATGAGTGCCTGCCAATATGAAAGTTTCTGCACTAATTTAGCTGCATAACAAAAAATATTAAATACTACATCGAAAAATAATGATACTTTTCTTGGTTCCCCGCTCCTTCTTTACTAGTTGGTTTGTTCCAGCGACCCATGATCCGCCTCTCCTCCACCCCTCACTGCTTGATTGCTGCTCACTGACAGTAACGCAAATAACTTCGGAAAGCATCGTGTCAAAATGTCCCAAGCTATCTGATGCTCAAGGAAGAAAAAAAAGGAAAAGAAAAAGAAAAACATTACAGAAACAGAAGTACAGTAAAACTAATGTGATAAAATTACCCCGTTACCTTAGTTATCAAGCAGAGTAGCAGCGAGGCCAGATATACACAAACTCTTGCCTATGGAACCAAAGTGGCTAGGGCCAGCTGGCCGGCTGGCTCTGAATGTACTTTTCCCTGGATAATTATTTCACAATCAGGTTTTTGATTAAGTTCATCTGTTTTTGTATTCATTTAATTTTAGGACACAGGTAGCAAGAAATACATTAAACTTAAAAACTAGAAGAAGATGTAATTTCCTTTTTGAGTTCCAGAGATTCTCACAAGAAATTCTTTTAAGTGAAGTCTCAAGTTTTTATTGAAGAAAATGAACACTTTCTCATCAAATCCTTGCTGTCTACTCTGGCTATACTGCAGTGTTGTCTTTTATGACTTCAGATTATTATTTTTAAGCATACTCCTTTAGCATCTTTATCTTTTTCATTATATTTAGTATGTAGAAAGTGATATGAACTAAGATTACAAATTTTGCAAATTAAGATAAAAACATACATATGGATTTATGTTCAATAAAAAATAGCAGGTATAGGTTAATATCAGTTAATGTCAGATTTAACTGCAAACATTTTTTCTTATACTCTTTATCAGCCCCTTGTATGTCAAACACATTCTTGTACTATCTTTTATTAACATGGTGATAATGAGAGAAATATTAGTGACAGCAGGAATGGAATATTTTTTTTACTTTGCTTTTCTGTTGCCACTTTTACTGTTTTTTATTAATTGTACCCCAATGCCTTTTGATAAGGGTTGACTAATATACTGTACACAGATAAGAACTGCACACACACATAAATGTCCTCTGTAAACCTGTCTTCATTATACACATATCTGTCAATGATTATACTCTTATCCTGCATGTCTGAGCTGAATGGCTAATTACCTGTATGAGGTACATGGGGAGCAGTCGGCCACAGTCGCCACCTGTCAGCTGGAGAGCTTCCAAATGACAAACGCCTGCAGGGCTGTGCTGCCCAGACTGAGTCTATGTTTTCCACTCTGTCGCCTTGAACTGCACCTCAGCATGGCAGCATCAACCTGGGGAGCAACTGTTGTCTTTACTAATTTACCCAAAATAGCTGCCTGCCTAAGGCTCTTCCATGCTGCCAGAGCTAGTGAAGAGCATCTGTTTTGAACTGCAGGGGCATGCGTAATCAGGCTGCATGGCTTCTCAGGGTGTTAGTCTGGTTTGTTGGCTAGTAATAGGGTATGACTGACTGTTACTGACAAATAACTCTTACTGAAAACGCTGCCTATGACACAAAGAATCAGAAACAGCAGGAATGTTTAAAGTTGGCTTTGCTGTTGCCTACCTTCACCTGGACTTTTATAAGGTTATTTCTGGTCACCTACAGCATCCGACATGTTTTTTGACCCACCATATAAAGTCATTTCTAATTTAATTTAATTTACTGAGCATAACCTCACACAAAACAAATTGAGAAAATCAACTTTAATTTTCACACATTTATTAAATATGGATAAAACTATTTAAAAAATTAACAACTATGTTTTCATAATAAAAACGACTTTTTTAGGAACTTTTAATTCGCAATTCATGACTTCCTGTTTTCTGTAGTGACACTAAAGACACATTATCTTGGTGAAAATGACGCTCAAAATGGGAAAAAATAAAATAACATGTTATTCAAGTAAGGCAGATTTGCTGTGTCAAGGTAGTCGCTAAACTGCTGCAAAACAGGCCTATAAAACAACAAAACTACTTGCCTAAACTTGCACATGTATACAGTCTGAACAATTATTAAACTGTTGAAAACAACTGCAAGTGTGACCATTTTAATTTGGATGTTGAGAGCTAAAGCCATAAATCAGCTCCTAACAGAGAAAGTTACGATGAAGTTGACATTACTGATTTTGAATTCCAGTGATTCACATAGCAGCCAGGGATTCTCTAGCGACAGAAAAAGAGAGACTGACTGATTAATTGGTGGAGTTAAGTTCGGACTTATTGGTGAGTTGTTAACACAGGAGAACCTGCAGTGGCTGACACTGGTGGGAAATGGGATTGAGAAGGTGATCTATGGTGTTTTTTGTTTCGTTTTTTTTAAGTAGCCAGTTAGTGACAGCATTGTTGTTCTGAGATAGGCAGATATTGTGGCTATGTTTGATGAAATGGGGTTTCTGTCTTTTGGAGATTGGCTTTGTGGTGCAGACAAGGAAGATAAGTTCTCCAGGTAAGTATTGTGTATCTAGGATCCTCCAAGAAATGACCAGAGAATTTTAGGGGACAATCTAGGAAAGTAATTATTACAAACAAGCAACTAGTAGGTTAGATTATGATAATCACGATACACAGTCAGGCAACTGCTGGAGAGGACTGTCAATCCTTCCTACCCAGAGCTTGATGGCTGTGAGTCTTACTCCTTAAGTCTTACTCTGCAGATGCGTAAGACTAAAGCAGAACACACTTTGGGAGAGCCCCAGTCTATTCTTCCCTTTACGCATGTAATTTGGAGCACACTGACATCTTGCTGAAGGATGCCAAGACTGCAGTGGACTTCAACCAGGAATAGTTTTATCAAATGCACAAATGGAGCAGGTTTGAAAAGGAGCATCACCCACTGTCAAACTATCCCTGGGTAAGTTGTTTAGTAGAAGGTAATAGGGGCGTATTTTTTTTTAACACACTTACACCACTAAAGTGTGTTGTTCTTTAGCAGAATGACACTTCCCACAGGGGAAACCAGCAGTAAAGGAAGAAAAGTGGAGAGCAGGAAGGGAGAAGATGCCACAAAAAACAACTATTAAACAACAGGATTTTATCAGTGACAAAAAATGGTGAACCAGGAGCTAAATTCATGTTGGCACCACACATGGTGAGCAAGATGATGACAGAGGTAGAAAATCTCCAAGCTTGCTGTCAGAGAACTGCAACAAAGAGTGGAATCTTGCAGTCACAAAGTCTTTATAACAACTATTAGACTCTGGCTACAGTATATGCCAACCAGTTTTTTGTGAGCAATATTAGGAAAAAACCTTTTCTTATCCTAAAATGGCCACCACCATCAAAAATGGTTTTAAATTAATTGAATTGTGATTTTACCTGGAAATCTGTGCTTTGGTCAGATTTTTTTATTTTTTATTTCTTTGTTGACTTTGCAGAATGAACAACAAAAATGCATTCTTTAGTTATTAAAAAAAATTGACAGACAAAAAGAAAGGTCATAAAATTAATATATAGTATGGTCAAGGATCTGTAATGCTGAAGGTCTATTTCTGTTCAAACGGCCATGGGAGTCTGGCTGGAGTGCATACCATTTGAAACCTTTTGAAATACCTGGAAATTTTAAATAAAAAAAAAAATCCCCAGAAATGGTGGAGAGAAAGAGTAATCACCAGGTATGTTAGCTTAAAAGGATGTGATAAAAATATATTAGAAGAAAGAAAATGGGTTTGGCTAAAGCTAGTCCTGGCAGAAAAGCTTCTTGCATGTGCTCAACATACATGTACAGAGTATTTTCTTGTTTTTTCTTTTGTTCTGATGTTTTACTTTCTTGCAAAATGTTGAAAAAAATCTATCCATTTCTCCTGCTTGTTTGTGTTCCCCTGTTTTTTGTTGCAGCCAGTCAGTATGATTCAAAAGCACAAGTATCCTAGGAGAAAAGACTGCTTTCAATTTTCAAAAGCTTCTGGGATACCCATAGCCATAAAGCTTGACTACAGGACATTCTACAGCTTCAACCACCTACAAAAGGTTTAAGATTGGATGTTTTCAGAATATGTGGTCAAGTGTCATGGCTACAGTCAAGCTTCAGAAAATCTGCTAGATAAAGACATGGTATTTTATCATTTTAAGAGTAAATGTATTCTGTTGAGGACATTACACTGAAAAGTAGTTTGGGCTAGCTTGAAAGAAAATGTATTTTTTAAAGCTCTTTCTATAATGTTACCAGAGCATAGCTTTATTGTTTTGTAATAAAATCTAATTGTATAATGTTAAGCAGTTCTCAGATGAAACATAACAGCACTGAAACAAAATTATCCCCCCATTACATCCAAGAGATGCATGGTTCATTTCAGCCTAGATGAGATGAGGGAAAACATCAGCACTTCAGAGAGACACTTTGGGGAGGATTTGTTTAAACACAAATACATATCCAACATGACTCAAACAACCTGAGTCTTTGAGACCCTGACCTGAGTGGTTAATGGGTACTAATGGCTACACATACAGTCTAGTCCATGTTATACTGAGAGACTGAAGCAAAGTAACAGTGAAGGGATTTTGGAAGCACAATGATGGCAGAGGAAGGGCTTTTTAATGTGGCATCTGTCGCACAGTGCTGAGTTCCAGCTGGAACAGAGGGCTTTGAGCCGCAGGGGGGTTTGTAAAAAATACTGTGGAGGTCACTTTCCACAGCTCCTCTTAACCGAATCACAGACCAGACTGCTGCATGAACAACCTCACAGTTATGCAGTCAGGATTAAAGCTCAAGGAAAACAATAGAAACAGCAATCTCAAATGACAAAGAATTCAAGACACCCACAAACAGGTAAGTTATGTCATATGACTGAGATTAAATTCCCACAGGAACACTCCTAAACCTTGTAGATAGCCTTCAGAGAAGAGTTAAAGTTTTTATAGCTACAAATGGTGTGCCAACAACATATTAAACCCTATAGATCAAGAATGGTAAGTCACTCAAGTTCATATGTGTATGAACGCAAGTGACCCAAAACTTTTAGCAATATATTACATTTATATATGAGTTATATTATGAAGAAATGTGTCAGCTTAGTGAAAGTTTGGAATAGTTATAAGACAAGAATGCTAAAGGTAAAGTCAGGTAAAGTCCCTTGCTAGCAAGCTTAGCTACTTAATCCTGAAGACATTGCTAACAAGCAGGGGCACAAATTTGCTGGTGACAGGGAAATTACAAGTGAACCTTATTTCAGGTCAGATTCTCTGTAATTTATGGCAGTGTGTATCCAGGAAGACAGAATGCAGGGACAACTGAAAATATTTTTTCAACAAAATATTGATTTAATAATATCAACATACTTATAAAGATAGTAACATGGCTCTTAGAGTAGAGCCGTTTTATGCAAAAAAGGGCAAGCATCGAGTGGAATCTGGTGCACATCAAAAAAAATATGGCCTTATTATTTTCTAACACAAAACCCACAGGCTATGTCTGGTCCTTTTTAAACCTGTTCTGTTCACAAGCGGTGACGCTTATGATAAATCTATCCAAGGTTGAAGTCAACTGCACTTTGTACACTTACGCATGGTGAGCATGTAAAAGACGTTATTTGATGTGACGCATCGTGGCGCTCCTGATGTGCATGCCCCTTAATATAGCAACCCAGCTGTGATCCAGTCCATGTCTCCTTTGGCTCTGTAATTTTTTAAAGCTCACATTTACAGGGCCTGGATGAACATGGCCGCCATCACCAGACAATTTAGTGAGGGGATTATTATTGGGGCTTTATAATGGAACTGCTTTGTGAAACAAGCCACAGTTCACCCTCCAAACAGAGCGAATAAATCCCTTCAAATATATCTCAAACTTAAGGCTGCAATCCTCCAGTGCTGTCACATCTTTACCAGAGTGGAACCACTTATAAGATACAACACAGTAAAGAGGTCATACTCTTTTCACCCCTTCAGAAAACTCACCTCTTTGAAGACTTTACTGCATTAATTAAATATCAAATAAACAGTCTTGCTCAGCATGTCAGCTTTGAATTAGCAGCAAGATATATAAAACCTCAAATCAGGAAAAAATGACAAGGAAAAAATATTTTTTAGCTTTTAGCCCTGAGCATGTCATGCTTTATTTAATCTGAAATGAAATCCATCTTTAGATGAGAGTTGTAAACAAGTTTCTTTGGGGAATCACTCTTATTTAACTCAGCAATTTCAACCAGGCCACAAGCTACTTTAAAATAAATTTTAAAACAAGTTTTCTTGGTGGAGTGTAACGAGCATGCTGGCCCAACTCAAATCGATCTTTAATATTAACACATTTTGAAAGGGTTTGCATTTCTTTTTCTTTTTAGACTTATTTGTTGATATTGTTTTATATATTCTGGCTGTGTAAGAATTTCACAGTGATTTTTTTTAAAACCACCACTTTATTACACTATATCCAACTTTTTGACAGCTTTTAAACACTAATAGTTAATTAGCCAATTGCAAGGCAGCAACTCTATGGATTCAGGCATCTATATCTGATTGCCGCAATTTGATAGTGTTAAAACCAAGCATAAGATAAGGAAAAAGTGAGTTTAATGTACTTTGATTACTCTGAGTATTTCAGAAACTTAGTAGCTTAGTACCAGCAGAACAATGTTTAAAAGCCACAGCCTATCTGAGTAATTTTGTCTCTTATGTCCATCCTGTTATGATCACAGTGTGGTCTGGTGGCTACTTCCAGCAGAATAATGCACCATTTCACAAAGCTCAAATTGTCTCACGCTGTTTTTAGTTAAACATGACGATGAATTCACTGTACTTATATAGTCGTCACAGTCACTAGAACTTAGTGCAATATCATACAAAGGTGGTATTGGATATGGTGGATGTGTAGCCAACAAAATGGCAGCAGCTATGTAATGCTGTTGTGTCAATATGTGCTGAAATTTCTATGGACTATTTCCAACACCTTGCTGAATCTAGGCCACAGACATATGCTACATTGAATCCAAAAGGGGTATGCACAACGTGTACATTATAAAGTATACAATAAGCATGCACACTGTTTTTAAAAGAGTTATAATTGTGTGTGAAAATGAAATGTAACCAAGCAACACAATATTTAAGGGTCCCAGTGGATGTACAACAAATAAAAAACTGCAAACTCTTATTTTTGCAAGACGCAAAGCATTAACATGAGAAAATTGCAGCTGTCTGTGCTATCAGTTTTTTGTTATGTGCTTTCAGAAATGCCATTGATGACACCCAGTTATTTTCAAGAATAAAGGCAGCCAATAAAGAAGAAGAGGATTTTTCTTTTTCAAAAGGATAAATGCCTGTAGCATATTGTTCTTTAGCGCCACATGGCAACTTTTTGTGTCTTTCTAGAAAACTGAAAGAAAGCAATCGTTGAGTATTGGCCTCAGAAGCACCATTAAAGTGCCTGTTAAAATGATGGTGAATTATGCTGACAAAGTAAGTGCTGTAAAGGCCTTCAGCCAAAAGACAGAACTTTGCCTTCTCACTCTATTTCAGAAGAACAGATCTAACTTCTTTGAAATACTATGGATGATGAACAGAACTGGTCTTGGAAGAGAAAAATGCAGAGAAAGCACAGTATTTTATCCTTTGGAGGGCCATTTTAACGCTAATGATACACCTACTGTATTCTTTCCATCCTGTCCCACTGACCCTGAATTGCTCTGATCAAGCTGCTAGGAAACAGAGAATTGCTTCGGATCTGTTTGTTTGCTGCAAGGTGAGAATAAATGAAGTTATATGAGAAACTTACAAGGGCATCTTCAAATCCTTTCTGCCCAACAGAAAACTTTTTACTCACTTCTTCCAAAAAAATATAAATATTATATCATTTGTCTGTATTTTCAGTGTATATGCCCTTAGAGCATCACTCCAAAGTTAACTCTTTGTATGAGGTAGCTTAATTTTGTATTTTTGTATACTAAGTGGATTCTTTTTTTACTTTCTTGGATTTCTGCTTATTTGCATGGTTTTCAGTAGGGGAGAGTGGGGTAAGTTGAGCCAGTGGGTAAGTTGAACCATCCCCTGTATCAAGACAAAGGGTACACATTTGTTTTCATGTGACCATAAATTCTGCAAGTAACCTTCATTTTGCTCTCCCTGTATTTAGGAGAGGCATGCGGTAATTTGATAAGTATGTTTTATTTACAAAAAACTGATTTTGCGTGTCAAAGTAAATTTTTTACATTTCAGCTATATTGACTATTACGTGAAAGCAAATTTATCCAGGTTTAAAAATTTATACCATACTTGTTGATGATTTTCCAACATATTAAACCATTTAAACTATTTAGCAAAAGATTCATTCAAATTGCTAAACTAGGTCATTTTTTCCAAAGTGGTGGCAGTGGGGTAAAGTCAACCACATGCCTTGGGTTAAATTGAGCCAGTCCTTTAATGGACTGACTCCAAAGAAATGCAATGAATTGGCATTTGAATTACCAGACAGAAACAACATCCCTGTCCCCAACATCTGAGAACTGTTGAGCTGGTAGGGTGTTAAAAAGCATAGATGGCCCTTCTCCACTAGCACCTACTCCGTGCGGCTTGACTCGGCTCTACTCAATTATAAGGGTTTTTCACTAGTACCAGCCCCTTTTATAGATCTTACTTCACTGGGGTTCCAAGCGTTCTGAATTGGGCTGAAAACACAATGTCAGAAAACTGTCGGTCACTGATTGGCTAGGGGGTAGAGTCTCTAGTTGTGTCCCACAATCTCCTGTACTTCTCCGGAATGTTTGTCCACATACAAGTTAAGTGGTACTACTTTTTGGACTCTGGGACTGCAAAACTATATGAAGACCCCGCGGTGCTAGTGGAAAAGGGCCATAAACACAGAAGCTAGGAACCATTGGCTTGGTTGTTATCTTTGGGGTGACGTACTGAGTGCAGTTCAACCTGGAGAGACTCACACAAAGACAGCAGCAATTATAAAGTTTTATTGACATGAATGAATAAAGTTTTTGGCACTCAGACCCCGGCAGAAGACAAATACATTGTGAAATGCGATGAACTTGGATGGGCAGCTTAAGATTAGGGATCATTTTTCATTTGTATATGTAGTTTAAAGTTTCCTTTAGGATAACTTAAAAACTGCTCAGGTTTAAACTTGAAAAAGTAAATTGGTCAGTTTAAATCCAGGTGGCTTAATTTACCCCCTGATGTGGCTCAACTTACCCCTATACTCAGGCAAGTTAAGCTACAAGACAACTTTTTTAAAAAAGTCATATTTCTACAGAGAGGAAACAGACTGAAATACAGGTTAATTTTTATTTTACTTCTATTTCATTTGTGCTCACCTAGAGGACAGCATAAGCAAAAAATGTGACAACTTACCCCACTTTCCCCTATATAGATTGATCCCATATGACATCACAATACCTACATCTAAGTGCTCTGTCACCATTTTGATAGTACGGAAGCAGCTTTCTAATTCACAGATTGCATGTAAGAGAACCATGGTAGTTTTATATATTTGGGTTCAATGGTTTATAAACAAAGGCTATAAAACCATAAAGAGAAGTTTTCATTTAATCTCGTGAAGATGAGTAAACTTTGCCACTAAGCATCAAGCATTACAATAAATGATATACCCCAAAATAAATCCTGATCACTCAGAGTCAGGATGGTGTAACGCATTTTATAAAATATTTTACCCATTTGTTGTTGTTCTTTAATATTCATATTATTCCTGTTAATTTATTAAACTTACTGTGTCATGCTAACTTATGAATTTGCATGACACAGTAGTCCCAACAAGGAGATGACTGTCATTATGGCCAGATACTTTAAATTAATGGTCCCTAATAATAATACTAATAATTTGTCCCTGTGTGCAGTTGCCAATGGAAATCTGGTTGTTTATACTGCCTTTGGACTAATGTCTTCTTCTTTTCAGAAGAGACTTTAAACATATATCAGTATAGACCTCATTTTGCTGTAGATAAATACACTCTTTCACCAGCTTCACCAACCTTAACAAGATTTTTTGCTTTTGCTTGGGGATTGATGTGCACATTTCACACCAAAACACATTGATTTAATCTCAAACAGTAAGTCACAACAAATAGTGAATAGAAACAGTTTAGTACACCATGATGATGTTTTCAGTGGTGCAGTACTTGTGTCTCTGTGTTCTTGTTGGTTATGTTTTTCTTACATTTTATTGCATTCAACTGATGTTATATTGTGCTTGATCTACCATGAATCTGTTTATTAGGAGCAATCCCAAAAAGTTGTCAAATATTTAATGTTGTTCATGCCAAATTGTGACATAACAGTCTACAGCTGTCTTGGTACATTTAATGCAGCTTGTTAAGCTATTTGGGAATAGAAAATTTAAACATACTTGCATTACTTTCTGCTTTGTTGATTTAGATAATACTTCCAACTACCAGAGCTTTAAAGATCACTGCATTTTCAATACTGGATGTTTAAAAAGTATTTCAATCTTATAGGACTATGTAAGTACTCACAATTATGTTTTATTTAACAATGTGTGAGTCCTGAAAGTAGAATCGGGCTATGAGCTTAAGTTGAAATAGTTCAGTAAAAAGTCTTGAAATGCACTCAATACAATTTTGTTTAAATAGACAGTAATCATTTTTGTAAATATTGGAATTTGAAGAAAGCTTCAAAAAAAATCTCAAAAAATGTTAGAAAGTGAAAAAGGTATATATATATATATATATATATATATATATATATATATATATATATATATATATATATATATATATATATATATACCTTTATATATATATATATATATATATATATATATATATATATATATATATATATATATATATATATATATATATATATATATATATATATATATACGACAAATTACTTTTTTAAAAGCTTTTTAAACATCCTTATGATGGGTTGCTATTAATGTTGAGGGATTGTTAATATGACATGTTAGAGTCAAACACAAAAGCTAAAGGTTAAGGGACTGTATTCATAAAATTGAGAAAAGCAACATAAACACATTTTTTTTTTTTTTTACCTTTAAAGATGTCATTTGAAGAAGTCTTTTCAATTTTGTTCTTTTTCCTAATGATAACTGAAACAAGATTGTATCAGAAAATTATAGATATTGTCCTCTTTGATATGCACAGTAAAAAGAAGACCCAAATAAATGAACAAACAAGTTGAAAAAAGACAACCACTTTTTTCTTCAGCAGAAGGAAGAATTCAGTACTTTGACAGCATGGAGAAAAAAATCTGCTCCCGAGTCTGCTTGTATGGCCGCAGTTCCTACTGTATGTTCGCCACAGCCTGTTCATCCTGTTTCCCAGATGGTAGCTGGGTAAACAGCTTCGGCCATCTCTGGATATTGTTTTTTTTTTTTTTTTTTTCCAATCCTTCAGTCCACAGAGCCTAAAGAACCCACATCACTGTTACAAGCTTTCAAAACAAAGGAAACCTTTTTAAAGTTCCCATAACTGAGCTGCAGTCCTTTGCAAAAGTATTCTCACCCTTTCAAACTTTTATACAAATTGTCACATTGTCACACAACTTTATTGAGATAGACAAAGTTATGTATATCGTTTAACTGGAAGAGAAAGAACAAATTGTTTTGAAATTTTACAAATAAAGACCTGAAAACTTTGGTGTTCATATGGACAATGTTTCACAGTAGAAAGCCTTAAAAGCCATTTTAATCTATATGGTACATCGAGCAAATGATGATACATGAGTGAAAAAGCTATGCCCTAAAATCTCTTTGATTTTTTTTATATGATCTATACCTGTCTTGAGATTAATGTAAGCCATAAAGAATTATGTTGTAAAGCTCCAATATTATCTAATTGATATTTGAATGAAAAAGAGACATTATTATGGCAACAGAAGCTCAGTCCTGCTGAAAATTGTGATTAAAACCTATTAATGGCAAGGCTTGCTGATAAAATATGTATGGGCATCCGGGAAAGGTACTGCAATGCACACAACTGTGCAGGCTGAAAATTAGTATTTTGCAAATAGGCTTATTTATAACTGATGAACACTGTATTAAACTGCCATTTGCTGGCAAATAAATGAGTTTAGTGCTAACAACCTTTTACAAATCTTTAAAATAAACATGACATGAGTAATATTCTCCAGCTCAAATTGTTAAAGTGCAAAAATCCCCAACATATTATAATTTTGTTTTGTTTTGCCATGTTCATACTTAAATGAGTTCTTATTTTTGAATGTATCCAAAATAAATACAAAAAAAATAAATACTAGTGAATTTTGAAGCCTGTGCACACTATAGCTCTCTCTCTCTTTCTTGTCTTCCCCAAAAAATTGTCACAATTGTCACGTCAGAGTTGATCATCTCCTTGGGGACATTTCCATTGACTTTTATATGGCCTTCACAAGAATCCAGAAATAAACTACTGAATCAGCAATACTTAGTCCAACAGTAAGATACAATGCACAAAATGCATTTGAGTAAAGTTAAATCAATACATATCAAAAGAAAAAAACACTGTTCACAATATCAAGGATCAGATTACACAAACTTTTTAATAATTTAGTTTTACTTTTATCAACAGGCTTTAAGCTTGTACTGTGAATGGAGAATGTGTAATAGCTTTGTTCTAAATGAGACCATGTTAATTTTATTTAAAGAAAACTGGTTAATTTGTAAAGAAAGCAGGAACAAAAATACAAAACTCAACCAAACAATTTAATTATAATAATTTTGTTCAGCTATGGAGATACAGCTGAAATGTACATACACCATATAAAACGATTCACCTTTTTTACTTACTGTTTGAGATTAAATCAATATGTTTTGAGGTGAAATGTGCACATCAATCCCCGAGCAAAAGCAAAAAAGTCTTGTAAAGGTTGGTGAAGCTGGTGAGAGAGTGTATTTATCTACAGCAAAATGAGGTCTATACTGATATATGTTTAAAGCCTCTTCTGAAAAGAAGAAGACATTAGTCCAAAGGCAGTATAAACAACCAGATTTCCATTGGCAACTGCACACAGGGACAAATTATTGGTATTATTATTAGGGACCATTAAATTTACGTGTTTGGCCATAATGACAGTCGCTACATTTGAAGAGACAGGGGAAGAATCAATGATTTTTGACATGTGTCATATAGGCAGTTTCCCAGGGCTACATTTGAAAGGACACACCAACATCAGATTTAAAAAACAACAACAACAACGGTTAGCCATCAGCAGCGACCTGAATACGTTTCTAATGCATATTGAGAATAGGGAGGTTATTTTATGTCCTTTGCGTGGGACTGTACTGAATTTTGCCCCGCCCCAGAGTCTAGATGATTTCATGCTTTTCAGTTAGTTGTCCCATCTGTGAAGTACGTGAGTGCCAGCATCGTGTTGTGTGAGTGTTTTGCTGCATGAGGGACAAATGTATTACACAAATTTATGGTCCCATGGGAATAAAAAACATTATGTGAAAGTATTGAATCAAGATCGTAAGAAATCAGATAGAAAGCTAAAGCATGGGTACAAATTTTGTGCCCATGCTTTAGCTTTAGCTTTTATCAGACCAATTTAATGCATCTGATAAAAGGACAGTTACCCTAAACATACAACCAAGTTAGTTATAAAGTGGCTAAAGGACAACAAAATCAATGTTTTTGAGTGAACATCACAAAGCCCCGATCTCAGTTCTATTTTAAATTTGAGAGCAACGTTACAAAGATGTCTGTAAGCAAGGCGGCTCCCTCCTTTGTATCACTATCTGAGGTGATGCTCCAGAGAACCAAAATGAGCAGCTTGGAAGCTAAACATACACAAATCAGCAACAGCATTGCAATCAGAAATAAAGAAACAAATACTCACATGTAACTCAACAAACAACCACACTTCAAAAACTAGAAATGACTGGAGAAAAACACATCTGCTGAAAATTACAAAAGTGACAAGGAACATGTCTCAGGTGACACAAAAATCTGATGAAACAATTCATGAACAGCTTTTCTTTTTAAATGTCAATCTTCTCTTCTGTGGTTGAAACAAAATTGAAAGGTCTGAAAACAGTGCATGTTTCCTTTGCAGGTTAAAGAACTAGTAGCAAAACCACCTGTTAAATTAATTTAACTGAGCTTCATTTAGAAATGAAAATCAGCATTGTTTCCCAAACTGTAAACACAAGCCTTTGCACATTTAAAATGTAAAGTGATGAAGTCCAGATTGCAAAATAAAGCAAAACATTCTGAAGTGATCCACCTAAATTATATTTACTCGTGTTCCGATTTAAAACAGCAGTTTGCAAGAGATGCACTCTCACGTCTCTCATTTTTTGTATATGTTTAAAAAATATTCCCATTTTACATCATGCATGCAGACTGAAGATAATTGAAATTTTTGGAAGATTGAGAGAAAACTTTATTTTAGGCAAGTTTGTAAAATAACTACAGACTTATTGAATTTATCTATGCAGTGGTGGTATTTTGATATTTTTTCCCCTAAATTGGGAGAGTATGTAAAAATAAGAACTGAGGGGTGAGGGGGGGTGAAGCTTTAGTAATTTTTTTTCTCTCTCATTAATATCAAGTTTAATTATCATGCCTTGAGGTCAGATCCAACAAAAGGTGAGCAGCCTTCACCCACAATGTCTGTGTACACCAGACATTTTTAGGACGCATCCAATGCGTCTCCAATCCGTGTCAGTTTTAAGGTGTCTCCATGGAGATGATTGACAATGGTGAAAAGCTGTTCTTGAGAGAGGCCCTTGGGTGAACAGATGAGATCGCAAATCTCATCTTTTCCACTGCCTCTTTCTCTTTTCTCTGCCTCAGTCACTGTGAGTTTCTCTCATATCCACTTTTATCTGATCCACACACAAAAAAAACACTGCAACACAGAGCACGCAAACATTTTTTTTTTGGAGGGGGGCAGCCGTTCCCGGTGGAAAGGGTTATTATTTTGCCGATCAGTGGTTTGATGTCTAGTAGGTGTCCTTGGGCAGATAACTGAAGCCTGTGCCACTCCTGTTGTTCTCATGTAAGTGTAATTGTAAAGTAACAAATGTGTAAAGCGTTGGAAACACTGTGTGAGAGGTTCAAGGAAAAAAACGTGTAATAGGAATCTCCATATGACTGACACAGTTTCCTCCTCTCTTGTCAGAGTAATTTGTGAATGAGGAAGGTAATACATATATTGCATTGTTAGCTATAGTTCGTGTTAGCTATAAATAATTCTTTTGGAGTTTATGTTTCAATAAACTTTGATTTACAGTTTTGTCAAATTTCTTTAAAGAACTCAAGGTATTTATGCAGGACGTCTTTTAGGAATAAATGTACATATTCAAATAAATGGTCTGAATTTATATAGTTATTTTCAAGTTATACTGATCACTCAAAGCGGTTCGCTAGAGCCACGTTCACTCAATCACACTCACAAAAGCGTTCACATTCATAAACCGAAACTCAGATCAGTAGGCAACTTAGGGTTAAAAGCCTTGCCCGGCGTTACATAGACATTAACTCACAACCTTTGACTTGCCGACAGCTACTCTTCTCAATGATCCAGATTCAACTCACAACATTAGATCTAGTGATGCAAATGTTGTGATGTCATGGAGTAACTTTTTCTTTGTTACTTTTTGCTTTGTTTTCCAATACACTATTCTACTTCTAAGGTTGCTAAACCATTCCTTTCATTTCTGGACCAGCTGAGGACAACCTTGCTGCCAGATTGTTCATTCATGGTTCATGGTTTCAGTAACTTGTCCAACTTGTTTCTTTATTTTTAATGTTGCAAAGGTATTCATATTTTTCCCAGAAGCCATGGGAACCTTGTCAAAGCATATGGCAACATGAAGTATTTGAAACATGAGGTGACATGTGGTTTGTTGAGGACCCAAATGGAAACAGCACAGAGGTAGACACATAGTGGATACTATATTTAATGATCAATTGAAGGACTTCAACAGGGAAGCACAAAATGTAAGAAACCAAGGAGCCTATAGGAATGAGTAATGAATGATATGACAACCAGGTGAGAACAATGAACAGAATACAGAGTAACAAAATCAACCTTCTTCCAAGGCTATCTAAGTCCCCTGGCCTAAATCCTAGAGAAATGTGGGGTAAACTGAAGAGAAAAAACTTAGAAGAGGACCCAGGACTCCAGACCATTAAAAAATTTGTTAAATGGAATGCTCAAAAATTTCTCTCTACATATGTCTCAGCCTTGAGGAATATAATAGAAAAGACTAATGGGGGCTTTCTATTTATTTCCCTGCAGTTCCTTGTTTTTCTTCTCTGTTTTGTGTATTTTATACTACAGAACTAACTAATATCTAGCCAAAACTAACCTTACAGACAGTGGTCACACTTAAAAGACTTCTTAATTTTTTGGAAGCTGCCTGCCCTGAAATTCTAACACCTCTCAAGTTGCATAAGCATGAAGACATCAAGAGGAAAAAGAACTGCCACAAGCTAGAATAAGGCTGAAAAACCTACCCAAGAGACAAACAAACAAAAGCATCCAGTCAACCTGACAACACAGAAATTTCCAAAAGAAAGTAGATATGCCTGTGACAGTAGACGCATATCCTTTTCAGTCTGACATTGTTTACAATTTCCTTTCAATATTTAACTGTTTCATCATAAAATAAAAGTGTAGTATTGACAGAAAAAGGACAAAGGTAACCAGAAAAAAAAGAGGTAAAATGCCAACATGGTTACTCTTATCTCTCACTGGTGCTAAGTAACCAAAGCAGTGGTTGTCTGAATTACTCAAGGGCAAAATTAAAACAAATTACTGGATCAATGACAGTTGTGAAAGATAATATAAAAATAATTACTCTATAAATATCTATGTAATAGTCACATTTCACCAACACAACCTTGGCTTTAATCTATGCAAAACCTTGATTTACCATCTCTGTCAACTTTTTGTCATTTTGTTTTGTCCATTGTTCATGTATGAGAGCCATTTTATTCAAATTAAATAAATAAATACTGTTATTAATAAATAATTAATAAATACTCCATCAAATAAATAAATGTCCCAATTAAAAATAAATGAAGGAGCAGAGTTTTCTCTGTTGGGTGGGTCTGATCAGAGTGTAGTGACCTAAAGGCCTTTTTGCACTGCAGGGCCCAGCCCGGGCCAGTCCGGCCACCATCGTCATGCTCCGACCCTTGTTGTATTTGCATTGAGCAGAGTGCTGCTTTGAAAGTGGGCAGGGATCATCATATCAAAACCAAATTCCTGCTGAAGCTGCTGAGGCCATCTCCTCAGAAACCTGCTGGAACACTTATTCGTTCCTTGTTGTCCTGTCCAGCTCCTTTATACCCAGTCGTCAAAGAGGAAGTTGAGGAAAAAATTTACCAAATCTTGGCCTTTAACTAAATCAGTCAAAAAAAGAAAACTCTCATCTGAGACAACGTTGACACAGCAGGCAAATGCTACCCAAATCCTCTTTTTTTGCCCATATACAACTCATATCCAACTTTTTCATCGCAGTCTGAATGACCCAATTCTGATCTATTCAACCCAAAAAAAAATCCTATCTGTGGCACTTTCATATATGGTACTAATTCGGAGACGTATCCGATTGTTTTCAAAGCATCTGCAATTTGAACAACCATGTTGCATTTTATCCAGCTTTTAAAGAAAGGAAGAAAGAAAGAGAAAGAAAGAAAGAAATCTGTGATTGACAAAATAAGTTCCCCATTAGAACACTTTTTTATATTTATTTTGTTATTCACAACCTGACAAACAGTGTAGACCCCAGATAGAGATTGGGTTTCCTTTTCTCTAAATTGTAAGAGGGCAGGTGGGTGCCGATCACCTAACACTGGAACATTTCAGCCCTTTGAGATAGCTCAGACTGAGTGCAACAGATGGCCTTACTGTGTTCCAAGTGAGTCTCTGTCCAACAGGAGCAGCTTGAAATCCTGGTCAGCCTCAATGGGGATTTGCATTAACTAAAGTAGATTTGGTTGTATTTCAACACTGTCCACACTGGGTCAACATCATTATACACAAAGCAAACTTTTTTATGCCATCATTAATTTACCCAGGAGAAAGTCTTGAGAATTAAATCTGTTTATAAGATAGACCTGGTCACAAATGCAATAATACATAGCAAATAAATGCAACATTATTTTTAAAAGCACAGAAGAATTAGAAATAATGTTTAGCATTAGCAAGTGAACAACCCAAACATGCAAAAAAAAATCTCAATAAAATAAACTGACTTTGTGGTTACATTGTGAAAAAATGTAGGAATACCAGTCAATTAATACTTTTGCAAGCCTGTGTTCATGATGTTCATATGCCATTCCCCTCTCCCAGTACAAACAGCTGCATTTCAACAAGTTAGAGTATCATCAAAAAGTTAGTTCATTTCAATAATTCAATTTGAATAGTGACACTAATCTAGATAAATTACTCACTGTCTTAAATTTGAAGCAATTATTTCTGTTAATTTTGTTGATTGTGGTTTATTGCTAATAAAAACCCAAAATTCAGTTCTTAGGAATATTGGAATATTGTATGAAGAAAAGAACAAGAAATTTGATTAGTCAGGACATCTTAAATGAATATTGAGCCCAAATTGTCTGGAAAACCAGCAGAAAACATCACTTTCATATACCACTGTATAGTTCCTGGTTTTCTTAACCCATTATCAGATTGTTTTCTCTCACTTGTCATAGTGCCTGGTAATTTTTACTTGCTTTTTCCTGAGTATTAAAGTTATTGGTTGGATTTTAGACTTGTCTGGGCTTGTGTGTGTGGAAACAATACAGGAGAAAACTGTGCTGAGGCCTTTATAGTTCATATACTGAAAATACATTATTAACTTAAGAGTCTGTTATGGTTAATTCATAAAATTTATTTAATATTATTTCATCGAAACTGGCTTATTATGCTGTGTAGAACTGTGTATTTTTGTCATATACTAATGATGTGATCTTATAATATCAGATATTTTATGTTCAGCACCTTTACACTTTTAGGAACGTTTGACCTATACATTGACTTGTCAGCTGTCATTACCAAATAAAAATGCCAAGAACCACACACATTCCTGTTTTAGCAAGACTGCAACACCGGGCCTCTGGATCACCGTTTGTACTCATTCATCTCACAGATTGCTCCCAGTTTAACATATTGGCATTTCTGGAGGTGCTTGCTGGTAATTGTCAGCCACACGGCGGCTCCTCGTTTGTTTCAATGACATTTTGCCTTTGGTTGATTGTGTATTTAGCAGGGAGAGGAAAGCGAAATTAATTGGAGAGAGGCCTTAATCTGTCCACCTTAAATGTCACCCCTGTATTGTGATGCCTTTGCTGACATGGTAGGACACAGGAAGGCAGCTACATGAGAATGAGTGAATCTAACAAATTCATTAATAACACAAACTGAAGATTGACACTCTTTTGGTGAGGTATATATAATTTTTTTTACCAAATGCTTTTACCTGAAAAATCAACAGAAAAGAAAATTCATTGCAATGGTTCCCAAAATAGAGGTTTTCTTGGCCTCACTGGTTGATTACAACAAAGAAAATTTAATTGATTACATTAAAACAAGTCTGCAAATACAAGTAGATATTTATGTGATCATGGAGGAGGCTGTACTTTTGCTTTAAGCTATATTCATCAAGTCATAGTTTAACAGACACTTCTACGGTGTGAGATCCTAAAGAATGTAATGACTGGGCCTGACCTAGAAAGTTATGTATTTACAGTGCCCTGCAAAAATGTTTAGACATGTTTATTTCTCTTCATGTAATTATGAAGAGAAATAAGATGATAGATGGCTTTAATTTTTTTACAAATAAAAATCTGAAAAAGTGTGTTGTGCATTTGTATTAAGCCTAACTTTACTCTAATTCTAGCCTGGTAAAAACCAGCCCCTTGTTCTACGCTTTGCTTTGGACAGAACGTCTGGACCCTTGGCTATTGAGAAATGATTGCATGATGGAGGCGTTGACACTGTTGAAGTGTTAAACAGTTGGATCTGATTTTACCCAATCACCAACATTTGGTCGTGACGTATGTTATACGCCAGCTCAATCATGAAGGAAGCTACACTATGAAGCTTACTGGAAATTGCGTGCGCTGTAAAGAAACATCCTCTTTTGCGAAAAGAGAAGTGCCAAACAGAACATTTTTGCCAGCAATAAAATGTCTTAAGCATCCCTCTTGCTCCAACTTTAATTGCTCAATATTTGAAAGTGTGGCCAGCATGGACTCAAAAGCTTTGTTCACTTTCTCTGCTGCCATTGCCAAACTATAACCATAGGCAGACTACAATTCTAAAACAGCTCAGAAAATCGACGTAATCACTCACAACTCCTTCAGTTCGCTGATTGGCCCAAATTAAATTCTACTGGAGAAATCCAGCATAATGGGAAATATCCCAGAAAGAGAACTGAGGGGAGATGAGAATCAAACAGAATTGCATAGGAAGACAATGGCCAGGCTGCTCTTATACCTCTAAATAAAAATTATTTCAGAAGTAACCTGACTAGCCAATTGTGTCCAACTGAGTGTAATTTAATCCCAGAATAAAGATTCTGTGAAGGCTTCAGAGGTTTGTCAGAAAAAAATGTGAACAGGTGAAAAACAAGGAACCCAGCAAACAGGTCAGAAAAAAAAAATATGGGGAAGTCCAAACCAGATTAGGTTAGTAGCTGCAGAAATCCACAACTTAAGTAAGAGAATCTGTCAATTTGACTTCATCCGTGCAATTAAATTTTTAAATTGTATAAAACTATTTCAGTTTCTTGTAAGGTGCTGTCTAAATGCATTTTGAAGTATTTCCAGTAGCATCTTTTCACATTACAATGTGAGATTTATAAATGATGCGTTTAACCTTGTGGTTAGCCAATAACCCTTTTCTTTGAACAGAACACGATATGCCGGATATGTTCTCAAATGAAAATGTGCACTGGAAGACAGCAGAGGCCGAGCCATTATATGAATTACACAAACTGAAGAGATCATACATGGAAACTTGGGAGAAAAATGCATTCATGCAGCTTAAATCAGCCTTGCAAGTGGTGCAAGGGGAACTGAAATTAAAGCAGAGACAGTTCAAGACATGTAGATTCCGCTCATATGAAAATTATTTCATTGCTTAATAGAGTTAAGTATTTCCTGTTTGAATATTGTTAAGAAAAATACCAGTCTTTTATTACAAATTACTCAAATTATTATTTCAAATTATTTTTGGTAGTATTTAAAGCCTGTATTACAACAGTTGTAATACTTGACTCACTGAAGGAGGTTTTATAGAAATTTTTAAATTTACAAAAATAAGTATCATCATAAATCTAAAGCAAAAAACATTACAGTAAATAGCTCTCCAAGATATGCCTGTTATTCTCATTAAATATGTGCGAAATGGACCAAAGCGCAGATAAGAATGTAGTAAGCATAAAAAATAACCAGAACTAACAAGTTAACAATGAAGATCTAGAAAGAAATAAATGTAGAGAAAACAAACTAAAAACCTACAGGAACAGAAACACAACAGGTAAGCACCTAAATAACAAATTTAAACACAAATAAACCAAGGAAGCTGACAGGAAATAATCACAAAATCTAAAGAAATATACAAATAGATACAAGAATAAACTAAGAACCATATCTAAGAAAATAACTAAGATCAAATATATGTAAATAATAAGGAAATGATCAAAACCGGAAACACTAAACACCAATGAGACTAAAAAGTCCAAACACCTACAGATCATGACAGGGACAAGGCAAGCTAGAAGCACAGTTGATTATTGAGCATCAGACAATCAGGAATACATATAACCCTGACTATAATGGGTGATAGATGGTGTTCAAGTACTAAATCTAGGAACATCTAACTGACAGGATATTTTAATATGTCATTAAGCAATAATTTTACATTTACAGATCTGAAAGTTACATATAAAAAAATGCTATAATGTACCCCCCAACCTGTTTTTCCACATACTTACAATAAATTAAACTGAAGTTTCATAAGTTGGTATCACCAGAATTATTCCTGTTTGCAAAATGCAGAATAATGATCAAGATAAGTTTTATGATTTTTAATTTTTTAATTTTTTTTTTTTTTTTAAATCTTTAAATTCAAATGTCCCTATATTTCTGTGATGTAAGGTGTCTTTACACAAGCTTTTTACAATAGTGTTCTGGAATGTTGGTCAATTTCTCCTGCCAGAACTTATGAGTTAAGTTTGTAGGATGCCTTGATTGTGTATATCTTTTTAACTTTACTCCAAACTTTCTGCAGGAATGAGAAAAGGGTTTTGACTTTGCTGTCCTTAAACAACTTTGTAACTAACCTGGTGGTACAGTTATGGTCACTGTCTATTAGAAATACCATTTTTTGCCCAGGCTTTAACTTACCAACAGAATTATTGAGATGTTCAACATTTGCACAAAATGTTCTTCTCTCATGATGCTATCTATTTTGTGAAGTACACCAGTCCCTCCTTTTATTTTCAGCAGAACATAAATTAAATTATGTGCAAAAAACATGAATATGCTTTTTAGTTGCTAAATAGCAGTTTATTTGTGTATATAATGAGTAATACTTAGAGTGAATGTTTCTCAGCTTAGTCTCTGGGATGTGATTCAAAAGGAGTCGAAACAATCCGTCTTGGGATCTTTTTTTTTTTTTTTTTTTTTTTTTTAAAAAAAATAACCCTGACACACACACACAACCCCATTAATTATGTAATATATTTAAAATTTTTCATTTTCAAGCCTTTATTATTTTTTTTATCACACGACTTTTTTTGTGTATGAAGTTGAGTCATCTGCCAGAGGACATTTTGTACATTTCTACCTGCTTTGACAACCAATGATTTACATATTTCTTATATCATCTCCTTACATTGTGGTCCAATGTAAGGAGATGCTGTTTTTGTTCCATATATTAATAGTCTCTAAAAATAGGCCAATTGAACCAAAGCCTTCAACTTTCATGCAAACCTTGCTGAATGTGGAGAGCTTGCTTTTTTCAAATTGTGAGAACAATCTAGGAATACAATGTCATTTTATTTATCTTTTACATGTGGCCAAGCTTTAGGGAAACAAAAAATGTACTTTAACACAAAAAATAAATTATGTTTACTTAGATATTGTACACATTCAAACTTTTTCCATGTAATTCACTAAATTACAATAAATACAATTAGAGGAGGATTTAAAAATTAGTGCGTTTGTCCTTAGAAGCTCGTCCTAAGACTTCTAATGACCTTTTTTAATGCATACATACACTTGCATAAATACACTTTCCTCTTTAAACCCGAAATCTATCTATCTATCTATCTATCTATCTATCTATCTATCTATCTATCTATCTATCTATCTATCTATCTATCTATATAATAATAATAATAATAATAATAATAATAATAATAATAATAATAATAATAATAATTACATAAATTATACCTCAGAACATTTAGGTAAAGTATGACATTTTCAATAACTGGTCTATCTACACAGCAGAACTTACATGCAGTTTTCTTCCAAATACTGCTACCTTATTTATCTTCATATCTGCTAAAGTTAAGAAGAGAAAAATAAAGAGTAAAGCTAAATACTTTTCATTTTAGATTAAAGTATCTCAATCAGAAGATTGAAGGATTCCTCATGGTTCACATAGAAGTCCTGAAAGCCTTGATGCCTCAGGTTTTGATTCTGTAATTAAAAAAAAAAAAAAAACACAGAAGGGTTAGTAAAGTAACGATTATTTGAGAAACAGCTTCTAAAAAGTTTAGTCTGCAAAAAAAGATGAAAAGATTAATTAAAAGACCGATTCAATGTAATGGTTACTTTCAAGGGTCATTTATTAAAAAACTTCCGAGAAGTAAATTATTTTCCATTTTGAGAATTGTCAAAGCACAAAATAATCACAATTCTCTTTTTTTATGTTGAATCCAACATAACAGCTGAATACTGTTCAGATTTCTCAAGTGCAGACTTACATATCCATGCACGGATACACATTCCGCAGAAGGCAACAACACTGGAGATACTCAGTGCCCTGCCACATTCCGGGCTCATCAGACAGTCCCTGGTCCTCAAGCAGCACTTTGGACAGCCTCCACCCTGGGAACTTTTGTCCTCTTGGTCCCCATGTCTCTTGGGCTGAGTTGTCCTTGTCTCCTTTGGCTCTTCCTCCCAGCCCTCACTCTCACCTCGTCCCATGATGCTTGTTTAGTTTGATATAATATCTGTTCTGTTTTAAAAATTCAAAGGGAGGAAACAGTGAGTGTCCACATGTGATAAAAAGGGTGTGCCCATGTTCTGATTTTAACACACTCATGCTCTATAAAACAGGCTTCTTTATTTATAACAGTATAACAAAATCTAGACCAAATCAATACCACTCCTCCCTTCATACACTGGGTTTTTTTTCCTGCCAAACCGGTTCCTGCTCTGGTGCTGGTATGTGCTTGACACCAGTTTTTTTCTGTTTCTACTACTGGAAACACTAACGCAGGTAGAACAAAACAGCTGTAATCAAATCATTAATTCTTAGCTGAGCCAGAGAAAATATATGATTTCAGGAGGAGCTTGAATGTTCAGACTAAGTGCCATATTCAAAACTTTCAAGTTGGTTTCACTTTTAATCTACTTTATTTAAGATAAATCCTCTCAGCTTTGACAATAACAAAGGTATACACTGGAATAACATGAGCCTACTGTCCCTCATTGTTGAGCTCTTTGTTTTTATATCCCATTAAGAAGTCACATGAGTGTCAAACCATGGCATAGAGTGAATGTTGTTTCAATATCTTTTCATAAAACAGAGATTTTTATCCAAAGCATTACACATTTGAGCTTTACAGGCTGTTTTTGAAGTGTCCCAAATAGTTTTTTGTTGTTGTTATGTTTTGTTTTGTTCTATCAGGTGCTTGGAGTTTGTTGGATGTCAATAATTTTGTTATCGCCTACTTTGGAAGGTGTGAGTGCTAAGATTGTGATGGGGCCTGTAACCTCAGTGCCCAGGGTTCCCTAGGGTTATTAATCTGGCCCTGGGTGTGCCGTGGTATCTGGCGCCAAGATGTTAGCAGCAGATATCTGTGTTACATGGAAATAAACATATAGCAAAGTCACACATGGTTCTGTCACCTCAGCCACAAACAGGACACGCTGACAACAGGTCTGCTGATATTTATGTAACATCACATGTAAAATCAGTCACAAATGAAAATGAAAAGGCATATTAAAAATGCTTTAGTAGTTTTTCCAAGGCATTTTCATAGATTATATCCATAACATTTCCACAAAGAATAGCAGTAATATTTTTAGGAATATTCTTTTTTTTTTAATGAAGTTTATTTTTTCTTTTTTGTAATTAGATGGCAAACTACATGCTCCTTTTGATGTTATTTTCTATAAAAAATGAAAGTCCCACTGAAGAAAAATTATTAAACCTTAAAACAAAAGTACAGTACATAGGTACAGTTGTTATTTAAATAAAAAAATCTAAGCAAATTTCTTACTGTTGGTGTTTAAAACATGTGATTTTGTTTTGAAGAGTCAATTTGTTTAGCAGATCCGAAGGCAAAATTGGATCTTAGTGTTGCTATTTAATAAATAGCCTGTAACTGTATAGCGTTTTATCTAGTTTAGAGGACTCCAAAGTGCTTTATACTACAGTGATTCAGATTACAGGACGAACTCCTACCTCCTGAGCCACCATCACCCCTATTGTTGCAAATGTTGCTGACCCCTGGTCTAGCAGATCACACAGTGATTTACCTCATTGAGATCTCAGGGAACTTGAAGGCAAAGACAACACCTCAGACTAATTGTCCTACTTCTGAAATCACTCCTGAACCATTTTTGCTTTGTGGCAAGGTACATTATGTTGCTGAAAGAGGTCACAGCAATGAGGGACTACTGTTTCTATGAAAGGTTTGTATGGTCTTCTTTCTATCATGCATCCTGTTGCCATATGTTCCCCAAGTAAGCAAAGCACACACACCCAGCCATGTGTATGATGTTAAAAAAAAGGTGATCCATCAGACCAGGAAGCGTTCTGCCATTGTTCATTAATCAGTTGTGACTTTCCAGTGTCAATTTTGGGGGCTTTTGGAGGTGGAGAGGGGGCAGTATGGGTAACCTGACTGGTCTCCAGCTGTCCATTCTCATATTTATCAAATTTTACAGTAGCTCGTCTGGTGGATTAAATGACACGTCCCAACCATTTCTCTCAACATGCAACAGTGAGCTTTGACCCTGACCCCGGTTTATCATGCATATTTCCTTGGATCACTTTTGATAGATCCTGACTACTGCAGTCATCCTGAAAGAGCTGCAGTTTTGCAGATGTTCTGACCCATTCAGTTATTTAGTCATCAAAATTGGCACTTATTTATGCCTGGTCAGTGCATATACACCAGCATACAGCTATTCACATCCTGCTATTTTATTTCACTATCCATAACCTTTTATGATCTGATCACAGGTAGCAATTTGGGACTATTTTGTGATAGCTGAAGTACTGACTGTATAATTATCTGCTGATAAAGGAGATTTTCTCTGGTCATAAGAGGCATAAAACCACATAAGACCCATAACTTTTATTTAATCTCAGACTGCAGACTATAATTTTTAGCCAACAACAATTTCTTCAGAGCCTTGTGTTTATTCTGTCACTTTCTGTGTTTCTCTATAAAATTATTTTACAATTACACTTAATCTGTAAAACAAGTAAAATGTATATCATTTATAAATTATAATTATTGATAATTCAATTAATCAACCAAAACAACAGTTTTACACATCAGAATATTTTAAAAACTATCTGGTGTTTGCCAGGTAAAAGCTGTACCTAAATCTAACCCCAAATTTACAAAGCACACAACAGCTTCCACACAATCTTATCTCCAGTGCTTACTGGGCGACAGGTGGGGTATATCCAGGACATATTGCCAGTCAATCACAGGGGAACACAGACACATCCGATAAACAACCAATGAACAAAAACATTCACTCCTGAAGGCAATATAGAGTAACCAGTTAATCCAGCATGCATATTTTTTTGACTGTGGTAAGACACTGGAGTATCTGGAGAGAACCCACACATACAGTGGAAGGACACGTCACGCAAACTCCATTCCATGCAGAAAGACCCCAGGCCAGGAACTGACACCTGGACCTTATTGCTGCCACATCTTCCCCCACAACCCAACAGCTAGTAGACTCATCTTCAGCAGCAATAACTCAGCAGTCATTTTCTGTCTGTTTTTATCAGGCTCTCACATTATTGTGGAAGAATGTTGGCCTACACTAGATTGTACTTATTTTTCCAAACGTGTATCATTTTGACATCCCCTTTGTTTATTAAATCATACATTTGGAATCTGTTCTTTGTTTTTTGTTCACATAAGATCAGATTTAAGTAATTTAGAACCTGGTACAGACCTGTTTATTTTTATTTTTTCTCCCAACAGAAAAACAGAAAAACAGAAAACAAGGCATACTTTTTTTTTTTTTTTTTTTTTTTTTTTTTTTTTTTTTTTTACCGCAGTCATTTCTGTGGCGTCTGTTTTTCACAAACCAGACCTTAACATAAATATGTTTAAGGTGTATCTTATGAACTTGCATGAACTGTTAACTAAATGTTATCAGATGTTTACTTTCTTTTCTCTCTCTGGTTTCTGTCTTGATCTCCTGTCTTGATCTCTTAATAAAGTTAAGGCCATTAGGATTTTTTTATTTTATTTTATTTTATTTTATTTTATTTTTTTTTGGTGTATGATGTGGAGTATGACTTCAAACTGGCCTGGAGGCTAAGCCCTTCCCTGTGTTTCAAGCCTAGTGACTTCCTGTCTGGTCTTCCCCTTCATTCTCTGTTTAAACTAGGATGTGATTTAATTTTTGCTGTGTTTAACTTAACATATAACTGTATAGCTTTGCATGGTCTTATCCAAAGTTTAGAACTACCCAGGTAATGTTATAAATTCAATCCAAAAAACCGCCCAAAGACAAAACAAACAAACAAAAAAACCCCGATGACATAATCAGAACTTACTTTTGATGTGTTTGACACTTGTGGAAAATTTTTGAATTTTCCCTCAAGTTTGTGTCCCCCTCAACATTTAAAAATAAAACTTTTCAGTTTCATTACAGAGGAATATTCTCCCACTGCAGCAAGTCATTTGCTTTCCAATCTCATTTCCATTTCTTTTATGAACTCTTTATTGAGTGAAGTCACATTGATTTGACATATTAACAATCGTTCCACATTGACGACCACTCCTGCTGCCAGAGGTTGGGCCCTTCTGTTTTAACTGTCAGATACGACTGCTCCCCACAGACATTATCAGATATTAAGTGATAACCCTGATGGTGAAATAACAACTTATTCGATGCCATCCGGTGGGCTCCTCATTTATTAACGCTGACAGTAAATTAGATTGCTGGCATCTGGAGGGGATCCTGGCATTTTCAATGCACCTTTCTGCTTTCAAAACTTCACTGGATTTCAATCATAAGTAATGAAATTCCATAACCCTCCTCAGCCATGAAAGTGAGCTGGAAAGGAAGTGAAAGAAAAGCCATTAAGAGGGGAGAAAAAGAGTAATGGTCTTACCCTTTTGCTTTTAGAGGTTTCTCTCTTGTCAGTTTAAATTTTGCCTTTCTGTGGAGAAGGTTTTCCTCAGAGGTGAAACCTGAACAGATACTTTTCCTTTCACAGACACTGCTAGTATGAACAATAGATTCTGGATGTGTCAAGGCTCATATGAGGAAAGAGGGTGTGTCCTTTGGTTAAACAGGTGTGCCCAAGCTGACTGTGCTAAAAAACTTGAAAAACCTGTTTGTTTGTTTGTTTTTAAAGAATTTTACTAGTTTTCTCATCAGGGTTCACTGATTTTGTAATTTTTTTGTTTTGTGTTATATTGTTGACTAAGTGGTCAATTAGTTCCTTTACCGGTTTGTTACTGGTCCCTTCTTATTTCTGCTTTCAACCAAAAAGCGAAACTATTCATTCCCGTGTACCAAAATCACAGTGTAGATTATACTTCCTGGTAGTCAGGCTTTTTATGTGGAAGAACAGAACAGAACAGAAATATCCTTAATTGTCCTATAGTGGGTACATTCAGTTGCATCAGTAGTAAAGTAACAGGCAAGTGGAAGCATGCAGATTTACACAAAGGTAAAAATATGAAAACAAACCAAAAATAAGAATAAAAGACTATAAGTAACAGCAAATATACAGCATAAGAAAACTTATGCTGTACAGTAATTAAAATAGCAATGTGTAACTGACTGCGGTCATTTAAAAAAATATACAAAATGTGCATGTATGTTTTATGAATTATGGAGATAGATAATTACAAAATGGTCAAAATTTAAGTTGAGCATATATTATATTTTGAAGATTGTGTACCACCCCATTTTCCTTGATTTTGTTTTGAATCCCATTTGAAAATGGTGCCTTTATTGAAATATGAGAAAATTATGACCTCTCATCAAACCTAGCTGCTGATAGATATTGTTTATTGGACTTCTAGAATAATAATGTTTTTCAGTTGACAATAAGTGATAGTGGAAAACTATAAAATACTGGTTGTTAACAAGCCGTAACAAACTGTAATACAGTTGGTATGAAATGTTCAGTTGCAGGTTGATAATTTACACAACTTTGTAAGAAAAAGAAAGGAATGAAATAACCAAAACCAAAAAGGCATTAAGGTACCAGCACTGAATGGTCTCTCATTGTCAACTGTAAAAACAGGCATAGGTTCACTCGCTCCAGTGAATATGAAGTCAGATTAGTTTTGCATTGCTAATTTTCATTTTATTTCTGTTTTATCAAACGTTTTTATCCTTCACATTTCTGTTTTTTCCTGAAGAATTCACTTTTTTTCTGTATGTTACTTTGTCAGGCACATTGGGTTACATTTGAATAAACTTTGAGTAAAGACATGATACTGGTAAAAGTGGTAAATAATGCTTGCAATTTACAAAGGAAAAAAGAGATTATTACAAAAAAAAATAGCAGTCAGTGACAGTGAGTAGGCATTGATGTACTCTGAATTTAAAGCTGCAGTAGGTCAGTATGTCCTGACAGAATAATATGAGACAGTCTGTGAAAAAAAAAAAAAAAAAAAAATCGAGCTCCTCTCAGTGGTCCTACTGCCATCTGCAAAAGTACACCGCTCCCAGTCAGAAACAACCAGTTGGAGCCAGGAGGCATATGTTAGCACTGTCAATCACACTTGTGTACATGCTGCTCACACCCACCCCCATACAGCCCGTACAAGCGCAAGATTGCTGTTTTGCTACAGCAATGCTAATGGTGGAAAAACAACCTAATGTTACAAGAAAACTGTTTAAACACAGTTATCGGTGGCCATGCTTAACCGTCTGCACATTCACAGCAGGCTCTGCTGTGAGGGAGGAGCTGTAGCGCAGCAGAGAGCAAGGGGGAGGGGTGTGAGTACAAAAGTGGGATTGACTGCTAAAACATTTCTCCTGGCTCTGATTGGTTGTGTCTGACCGGGAGCAGAGTATTTCTACAGATGGCAGTAGGACCACAAAGAGGAGGCAGAAGAGCTAGATTTTTTTCACTGATTATCTGTCTCATATAATGGTGTCAGGACATAGTGACAGTTTTAACAAATGTGTAAAAAACACATTTTTATAAAATTGCCTACCGCAGCTTTAACTCTAGAACTTATTAACAAAGAACTATATTATGAAAAATATCATTTGAAAAACAAATTCTTATCTAACCAAACCTGATTTCTTGAAGCTTTGTTCACATTACCTTTAAAAACTAGAAATGTTGCTTAAATAATTTTTTTTACCCACACTGAATTTTAAGAGTTTCTTCTTTCTCATAAAAAATGAAAACATAATTTTTCTTGAACTATATAGTTTTGCATGATCTTATCCATACATAAATTCAGTTCATGTCACCTACATTAGTCTAAATTACAACAGGAAGTCATCTCCAAATACATTCAGTCTATTAAATATTTAATATTTACTCCAATTTAGTTAAGTTATAAATTCACATTCAATCCACATTAATCTAGATAAGATGCAAATGCATAAAACTAGATTTTATAAATTATAAAATAGCAGTAAAATAGCAGTTTTCATATAGTATTGGCATTTTAAAAATGGAAACCATTAGTATACATTGTATTTTCGTAATCCATCCATGGTTAATAAAGTAAAACTCTTTTAACAGAAAGAAACTTTCAGCAGACTCAAGCTGAGTATAAATGTAATCGAGCAGCTGTGGGCACCAAGCAGACACAATCAAAAGTATATTCTTTGGCAAAGAATTCCTGGGAAACAAAATATATTTAATTTAGTATACTTTACTATACTAAACAGACTAATCAGCACACGTTAAGTATTTTTGAAGATTATGATATTTACTATATAATGTCTATATGTGAGGTGTCCAGAAGCTTTCATGCAGAGCTATAGAGGTAGACTAATAAAGATGTGTGGAGCAGGTGATGGTTGCCTGCAAGGTACAAGATGTTGTACTGCACTTCTGTTTCACAGGTTAAAATCTGTGGTGCTGTAGAGTTGATGCTGAGCTTTGTTGTCGTCAAGTATTTGTTCTGCTTTACTTCTCTCAAATCACGGTTGAAAAGCTAAGCAAGATTTTGCAGTCAAAGTAACTAAGGACATCCATGTTAATGTCTGAATAATAATGTAGTTGAAGTGATTGTTTCTATCCAGTGTATTGCTCAACTGACAGGCTACTGTGTGACATGGCTACGTGTAACTGAGATGTAATCACACAGGACAGGTTTTAAAGTGAAAGTGTGAATGGTTGTGCAAAGTGAGGCCTAGTTTTATCTGAATCAGCTAGGTCTGGACAGGACCTAGGAAACTAACTGCAGTCTAGGAGGAAGATCTCTGTGGGTAATAGAACTGTGATTTAATAAAGAGAATGGTGCTTTGTCATTCAGAACCATACTTGTATCCCTCCTTTTAATTTTAATCAGAGCTGCAGCTTTTTCAATCAGCTAAAGGCTTTTATATGAATTTTTGATCATTCAGCAAATTAATAATAACAATATTCAAACTGGGAAGTAAGGACTTTATAGACTAGTTTCAGTTTTTTTTTCCTGGATCAGTCCTTTATAATTTTGATTTTAAAAAAAGCTAAAGACAAAAAAGTAAATAAATAAAGATTTGTGTTGTTTTAGGGCCTGGATGTCAGTAAATGAAATGAGATTTGGACTGAATCACTAGACTGAATCATTTTTGTCACTCTTTATTCAGCAAAAAATAGCATTTAAAAGAAAATTAAGATTAAAACATTCCGTACATCAATAAAAGGTAGCATTTGTGGCACATTAATTTATTGACCACACTGACATTAGATTTACTTATGCTTTAATGATGTGGCAGTGATGCTGATAAACTTCGCTATAAAATTATGCATTCATTAGCCTTTTTTCCACCCCCTCTCCTGACTGTTTTCTAATTTTTGTCAGTTTTGTTCATTTTTACATGAACTTACACACATCCAATATCAGAAATCCAGGGCTGACTTGCCAAATCCAAAAATAGCTTTCTCATACCACTGAGTCACTGAATGTCACCTTTGTCAGGGAAAACTTGTTAGATTTCGTAACTAACCCCATTGTCACCCATTTTCTGTCTATTCCCAGATTTTAAAATTCTTTGTTTTGAAGTAGCAAATTAACTTTGTATGATCAAACTCAAGTTTTTGTTTTGCTTTTGTTAAATCAAATACAAATGTACCAAGGGGTTGGCTGGTATTCAAAATTTAGATGATTTTTAGCTTGACTGAGTGTGAGCAACTGATGGGAATGTCAAAGATCCAATCTTTGTCCAACCATTTAATGCACCAAATTTTGCTCTACCAGATACTGCTGACAACTGTTCAATATGGACGTTGTTACTGAGTGAAGAAGACTGAAACTTAACAAGTTAGAGGAAGCACAGAGAGGTAGGAAAGCAACTGAAAGGAAACTGTTTTCTATGACAAATGGAAATATGTCTGCAGTTCATTCAGCCTGCAAGAAGGTGAGAAAGAGCAAGGCTTTCAGCAGGTAACAGGAAGGAAAAATTAACTGCTCTCTCCCACACAGCAGCATAACAGAACCTGTGCTGTCAATATAAGTAGTGGTCGATCACAGCAGGAAGGCTGAAATAAAATCTTATCAAACCAGCTAAAATCAGTGTCAGCTAATAAAAACTATAAAGACTGGAGATCAGATATCCCTCACTAATTCTGATACGTGCATGTCTATAATTAAAGTTTATTTACCGAATCACCTGCGTGCTTTCTGATGGTCAACATTCATGATCACTTTGGCCATTTTCTGTAGTTGGTCCAAGTATGATTTAATCAGTATTTTAACTACAAAACTTGTAATTTAGCTGTAGTTGTGACATAACTTTTTAATGACTCATTGTTGCAGCATTCAGGACTGTTCCTATATCATTCCTGAAGTGACAAACATCTTTGACGTACATGCAGTTTTAAGAACTAGGTGAGTTGTAAAATAAACTCAAGCTTTGTTAAAGAGCCTCACTTTTCATTTGTGTCTAAGACTGATTCCACGATGCTAATGATGTTATAAGTTTGGTATTGTTTCTATTTAGGGTTTGCCATGTGTCATTTCAAACAATGTTAAGCATTCCAATTCTTACATTCATGGTAAGAAAAAAGTACATCCTCATTCAGTTCAATGGCTTTAATTTTTTTTTTCAATTCAACTGGAGAGATAAATTCAATGGCAGATTATTCCAACTTACTACCTATTAAACGATAAAGTCAAAGTTAAAAAGTTTCTGAAAAGCTAAACACAGTTTAACTACCATATACAAACTATGTAGAACCCAAAGATTTAAACAAAGTATATCTTTCTTGACAGCAGTGTGGTGGTTTTAACGTTTCTTCACATAAGTTATATATATATACAAAAAAAAAAAAAAAAAAAAAAAAAAAAAAAAAAAATCTATGCTTTATTTCACAATTTTGGAATGAAAAGCATAATTCTTTAAAAAAGTTTCTTTTTAGGATTAACCAACATAAAGAGAGGGTTCAGAACCAAAACAAAGTTTTAGTTTGAATTTTTGACCTTGTACACTCAGAAAGGCAGGATGTTCTGATAAGAAAAAGTAATAACAACAAAAATAAATCTTTTTATACTGGTCCCCAGTGGTGGAAAAAAAAAAAAATTACAAAAACTGAACATTCCAAAAATGAAATAAAAATAAATACCCCTGACAGTTTTTGATAAACAGATAAATGTAATAAGAAACACAAATATAATCCAATTTAAAACTGTTATTTCTGTATATTTACTTTTTTGCATCTTTATGGCAAGACAAATCTTTAAATACAGTCATCATTTAAACTGTATTAAACTTTTTATCTTAATTGTAATGCAATGTAAATATTTTGATGCTTCTTTAGTTTGTTGAAGATTGAGAATTTAAGGAGACTTGACATGTTTACATAAAAACAGATGTAGTCATAGAATGAGCTGTTGCTAAGGTCCAGATGTGAAGCTTTTCTTTTGCATTTGTTCAGTACCTCTCTTTCAATATAATTTTATTGAGAGAAACACTAATCCAGTGTTTCTCAAATATTTTCTGTCATGCACCACCTAGGGATCATAACTTTTTACACCCCGATTTGAAATCCTATTGAGAATCTGATAATATTTAAAAATGTATGTGTACAAACCAGTGGCAATCTATGATCTGATTATCAAAACAGATTAATAAAATTAATTGTTGCATCTAATTTTAAATCTCAAAGCAATTTCCAAGTTCAGTTCATTAATTCAATAACTAACATTTAGTCAAGACGACTTAGTTTGTGTGATCTGATTTACAAATGATTCACTGGAATGGGCATTTTTGGACTTAACATAGTAAAACTTTTTAAAACTGTAAACATTGGTTACTTGTCAGCTTCTTCTTTTTCGAAAGGTATATAGCTTTTTAACATTTCTTGTGCAAAATTTGCAACAATATTGCCTATGTTTCAGCTTGTCATAAGAGATGAAAAATGCATAACATTTTCCATTCACAGTAAATAGGCTTTGTCAATTTTCTGGCCTTTTTCTGCAAGCTACTAACCCACCTCGTGACCGGAGGCTTGTTTATCAGTCAAATTGCCATTTGCTTACAACGGAGTATTAGGGCCAGACTAAGAGGTTTTTGTGTCTTTGTTTGTTTTTAATACAAGAATAAAGTTTTAATAATATCAGAATAAAGTCATAATTTTGAGAGCTCTACAGCAAACTGCATTAAAATGAGGCATACTTAATTTTTGTGAAGTTAAAGTTAGTATCGGTTTTACAAGGCAATACTTAATCTTTAAACACATCTGCATCAAATAATCAACAGCTGCAGGACTTTGAAATGATTGTTTAAACAACTGTCCATTTCAAAGAAAGAACCATGGGCTTGTTGAGCTCCTCACATCAGATCTTGATAATTACATCGAAGCTTCTTTTCTGAATAAACTTTTTCTCAAAATTTTACAACTTTCTTCTGACAATATTGCATCTTTATTCTGCCAATAGTATAGTTATTACCACAATATTTGTTCTTGTATTTAAAAAACAAACAAATAATTCCCTAATACTCCGTCATACTTGCTTTACTAACCTCTCCTGCCATTTTTGTTTTCACTGTCAGAACTTCTCCATCTCTCTTCTATGGAGGTAGATATGTTTCAAAACATCTGTACTTATATCCTCTTACGTCAGCTCTGTTTACACCAGTGTGTCTGTGTAGGCTACTTCTTCTACTGTCTTGAACAGGCAGCCTGTTGACAAACTTGAACACTGCTGCCACCTCGTGACTGGAGGCTTGTTTATCAGTCAAGCATGAACAAAGACATGCTTGACTGAGAAATGCCCTCCTCCCCCAGTGGGGCTGCGCCACTATTTGAGAAGTATGGCCATAATATGTTTTGTTTTCTTTTAGCTGCATTTACATTTGTTTTCTAAGAAAACAATTTGATAATGCAACCCTTACAGGTGGAATAATTGTAAGAAATCCAAAACAGCAAACAAGAGGTGTAATTTTCCTCTTTATTTATTTTTCATATGAATAACAGTGTATTTATATATCTTATGTAAACACATTATTTGTAAATATGAGATTTTGTAAGTAGATCACATATTTACACTTTCCACAAGAGCTCCACCAAATACAGTGTCTGCTGTTTGACCCCTCTTGTGAAAGTGAGTTGGAAAGAGAGTAAAAAAAAGCCGTTAAGAGCAAAGAAAAGGAGTGATGATCTTGCATTCTTGCTTTTAGTGGTGTCTCTCTTGTCAGTTTGAATTTTGCCTTTTCACAGAGTAAGTTTTCCTAAGAGGTGAACAGTGAACAGCTATTTTCCCCTTCACAGACCTTTACAGGTATGAACAAGGTCTTGATGTCTGACACGGCTCACATGCACAAAGCAGGTGTGTATCGACCCAACAAGTTAATTCAAGGTGACTTCCTGGTATCACTTAAACAGACAGTTTGATGACTCACTTGGTCATGTTTTGTTTGGTTTTGTGACTTGTTCTACTTTACATTATTTTTATTTTCGTTGCTTTTAAATGGGTTTGTGTCAAATACTTCTGATTTTGTATCATGTTTTATTTGTTTCCTTATTCTGTTTCTTGATTTGTTTCAGTGATTTTTAGTTTCTGTGTCCCACTCCCCAAAAGTGAGAACCTCCAGTAGAGACAGAATTGGGGCAACAAATGGGCATGAAAAGGGTGGTATGAAAGGGCTAAATAAACCCGGAACCATGACAATATGTCTCTATAAGATGAAGATTTAGAGGACAGAAAGGAGACAGACAAACTTTGATGCTATTGACATCAAACGGCAACCAAGAGGAAAAAAAAGAACAAATTTAGCAATACTGAAAACATACAAAAACTGTGCTCAATGGACACAGTCGCCAGCAATCTAGCAATGTAATAGCACAACTCCCGGCATATCTTGTTAAACACCTGTAGCACTCTTCCCCCCTCAGGTAACCAACAGATCTCACATGTTGGACTTGCTTGGAAACATTCCACAAAGTGACAACACCCAAGGCTCACAATGATCAAGGGATGGGTCACATTTCAACAACTTACAGGTCTTGAACTCCCAAACCATGATCAGAACTAAAGAAGGCTTTTAAAAGAAAGGTAACATGTCTTCAAGAAATAAGAAATCCACCTGTCAACATACCTCTTTTCAAAAAATAATCAGGGTTTGGAAAATGTGTAAAAATATAAATATTTTAGGAATTACAGGCACTTATGTGTCAAAGTGTGTGCATTTTTATTCAAAGGTTTGTATTTTTAGTGTAAACACAATTGATATAAAAAAGTTTTAGCCTTGTTTTATTTACCCTGTTCTTGCTTTTCTTTTATCTGTTAGTACAGGTCAGTTAATGACAAATAAAAAAATCGCCTTCAGGGTATTGTGAAGAGGTGAGCAAAATTACAGTCTTCCTTCCAGTACCTTAGTAACCTGTGTAAAATTAGGTCATTTATAAAAGCCTGATCCATTTTGGCTGATTCAAGTCACCCTTGAAATGATGTTGGTGTGCTTCTGTCAGAGCACAAATTTACCCTGTCATGATACAATACAAACTGGTTCAAATTCATTTATTTTATCAGCTATAAACTCAATATTGTTACCCTCCTAAGATAGAATAAATCACATTTTCAAGTTTTGAATTAAATTTAAAAAACTAACCCAAATGCAGAGTATGTGATGTTTAACTGATAATACTTTCATGCAAGTATGAAACATAAAATTGCTGTTGTATCCCCAAAAACAGAACTTTTTTGGAAGCAAAAACAAACAAAAAACATCTCACTTCTCAATCTAAACTCCCACAATTTGGTGAAAGTCACATGCACTTTTTGATCCTTTTCTTAATGATATCAGAGTAACCGTAAAGATATCTGAAGGATAATCAACAGAGTTGACTGTCAGGGAAAACAAAAATGACTACAAATGGAGACAGAAGGTTGTTGCCCTGACAACCACACAAAGAGAATTAGATGTCTAAGGCCAATTTACTAACATGCTTTTGTGATCTTTGCAAAACACTGCATTTCTTTTGTTTCTACTACTGTGGTAGACCAGATCATGGGGAAGGGCAAGCAACACTTGAAAAGCTAGAGTAAAGCACATATGGTAAGCTCTTCACTAAAGCAAAGCTTTTAGCTAAACCAGAAACCAAATACCAGGTATCATCATGTGAAATGATTTATCAATTCTGTGCATTTTTAAGCACAACTAACAAACTAACCCAAATGCTAAAGACGCATCCACTTCTCCCTCCATTTAATTTTTAATTGTAAAATAATCTATTTCAGACCACTGGAGATAGGTGCCAGCCCCCACATGACACTACAAGGATAAGCAAGCATAGACAACTGATCGATGAAGCTGATCATTTATTTCACGATTCTTCATTCTAAATTACCTTGACTGATGTCTATTTTTGTATCAACAGCTGGGTAAACAGAAATATAAAGCCCTTAAAAAATATTATCTCTTGAACTTCTTAAAAAAATGTTCATGTTAGAACCAGAAAAATGTATTTTCTTTTAGGATTTTAATTACTAGAGTAGCACAAAGTATTGCAAAATTGTATATACATAGTTTTCACAATTTTTACAAATTGATGTTGAATATAGTGGTATGCATTTGAATTCAGCTATTCCATTCTGATACTCCAAACCAAATGCCATCCATAGTTACCAAATTAAGTGTGTAGCTTCCACCTGTGTGTATATTAACTGAAGAATATACTCAAAAAGGACTATAAGGTTTGTTAAAGAACATTAACAACACCATGAAGATCAAAAAACAGAGCAAACAGGTCAGACATGAAGTTGTAGAGAAGTTTAAGGTGGGGTTAGATGATATAATAACCCAAGCTTTGAATAATTGAGTACTGAAAAACTATTGCATAACTGCAAATCTACTAAGAGATGGCCATCAACCTATACTAAGAAGGAAATAAATCTGAAATTAAATAAGTTTGAAATAAATAACTAGGGAAGTAGCAAAGAGCACCGTGGTATTTCTGGAGGAGTTGCAATGATTCGCTGCTCAGGTGGGAGAATTTGTTGACAGAACAAATAGTAGTCATGCACTTTATAAATCTATCCTTCATAGCGGAGTTGCAAGAAGAAAGTAAATGTTCAATAAAAGCAATAAGAATTCTGTGTTGGCCAGAGCTTTTATTTTATTTTCTTTTTTGCCTCAGGCAAACTGCAGCAGATGGGTCCACTTTGCGTGTCAGCCCAAGTAATTCTTTTGACCCTACTTAGCTGCCTCACCTTTACTTCCTCCCACACCACTGATTGTATTCCTGCTGTTGTTTCAGTGTTAAAGATATGCACCTAAAACTTTCTGCCTGATGCACACTATATCAGAGCTCCCTTTCTGCAAATTTGAGACATTTTAAAACATCTATTCCAATTTGGGGCAGGTGCACTTCCAGAAAAAGAGTCCACAGTTCAGTATTAAGTCTGTAAGGAATATTTATATATAATATCCTCTTAGAAAAATACTTCGTGTTTTAGAAAAAGACTGAAACATTACAATCTGTCCCATTTTAAGTTATTTTATTTCTCTCCCTTGCTGTGCAGATTGCTGCAGAAATAACAAAATTCCAGGTTTTTAACCGTGTGATGCCTTATTGAAAATTAAAATTAAAAAAACCCCAGCAAGATCAGAATCAAAAGCTTCATCTGTCATCACTCACTTGTTCAAACTGCACTGCTTCAGATCTCAAAAAATCCTTTTCATATTTCTTTTTTTTCGGGGGGTCATAGACGAGTAAGAAAATGCATGTTTCAGCTCTGAACGGCTACTTAAAAATGCTTTCAGTATGAAAGGTTTTATTAGGACCTGAGGCATCTTGTGATATTTCAGCCCAAAAAGAATGGGGAATGAACACTGTTGGTGCTGATTATCTGGTTACCCTAAATTAATGTAAAATACCAATAAACACCAGAGTAAACTAATATTAAGTCATCTTCTATGTCTTTTCATGGTGCTTTTTGTGGCTGCAATTCATGATGCCAAATTTGCATTATCACTTCCCTCAGTTTTTTCTTTTGTCTCTTGTGACTCTAGTACCCAGACAGGCTGTATCTTCCACTATCTGGAAGAAGCATGACAAGCAGTCCATCCTATCCAATCACAGGCTCATGCATCCATCACAATCCCATGATGCTTCCTCCCAGCTGTTATTGGACAAGCACTCGTTGAAGATTGTTTTGGAAATGCTCACACTTCTGACAGCAGCCGATCCATGTGGTGTGTCTTGAAATACATTTGCAGATTTGCTGATTTTTCTGTTGTACTTCATTATGTAGGAGTTGTAGGAAAAACAGTCATAGCAAGTTTATTTGTGCAGCACATTTCTTATAATTATAAATTCAGAAGTGCAGCTGTAAATAGGTTGCTTTAACTGGTAATGTATGAATACGCTTTCTCTTTTACTCACACCAGCTTTCTCACATTATCCCCAGAGTGTGCAAGCAAAACTCCTGCTCGATAGACAAGTTATTAACCCTGTGTCAAAATTCAAAAAGCCAGGACTTAGTTACAGAAGATAGTTATTTCTCACATCATAACCATAAAATGCTTATGATGTATTAATAAATATTAAAACGGAGACAATAACAGAGATTAATAAAAACAGATAGAACATACTTGCTAAAGTTTTAATACTTCTTGAACTTCTTTACATTTTATAACATTACATTCAGAAACTTTAAAGTATCTTCTCTAAATTTTATTTGCAAACTGGTTCACAGTTCTGAAAAGGAAGAAAAATGATAAATGGCTTTTATTTTGTTTTTCTCATTAATAAAAATGTGAATAGTGCTATTCATATTCATGTGTTTGGTTCTCTTTACTGGTGTATCCTTAAATATAATCCATTGCAGCCTCAAGCACTCACATATAAGTTAATAAGAGTCTACCTGTGTGTTATTTAAGTTCAGTATAATACCACTGTTCTGTGAAGGCTTTTTTTTAGAGAACATTAGTGAACAAACAGCATCATGAAGGCCATGGAACACACCAGACAGACAGGTGGGGGATGACCAAAAGGTAATACTTCTAGAGCAGCTGGAGAGATCCACATCTTAAGTTAGAGAATATGTTCACATGACAGCTATTACTTGAGCACTCCATAAACCTGTCTTAGGTGGAAGTGTTGCAAGAAGAAAGATATTGTTAAAGCCATAAGATGTAAGCAGTCCCGATTACTATTGGTCAAAAGCATAGGTGGACAGACCATCTGGCATACCGCAAATGCCTGGTGGGCTGACACACATTTATGAGCATAGTTTAATCAAAAAATAATGTAAATCATTTTTATCAACCGCGACAGCCCATTAGTTGATTTTCTTGAAGTACAGTGGGCTAACCCAATGAAACCTCTCAGCCCTTCATGGCCCGCCCTTCCCAGCTGCTCTCCGAGCTTATAAAGTCAGTGGATGGGTGGGTTGAGCCGTTGCAGAAAAGCTGTGAGAAAAAAGGCTTAAAAGCATCTAAGTGGTCGCAGAAAAATATGCCAAACTTACTGATATGTTTGCCACACAAACTTCAACCTCTGCATAGGAAGAGGCCAGATTAGCTGCTGTCAGTCCAGTAAGAAGTAGATCAAATGTTCATTGAGAGTCGGAGAGCGCACGCGCGCACACATTTGTACGTAAGGAGGGAGGTAGCCTACACGTAAGTTGGCACCTAGTCAGAAAGACACTGGAATAATACAGAAATGATGGTGACCTGTGGAATTAACCAAAAAAAAATGTTTTGGGATGTGTGTAATAATAATATTAATAATAACATAGGAATAACATAAGAAATGATTACAAGACTTATCTTATTCATTCAGACTTAAAACATGCATAATAATAATAATATTATTTTAGGATTATTCAGCGATTATTCAGGATTAATTGCGCTAAGTTGGAAGTAGCTCCTATTGAAGTATCCATAAGGTAGTTCTGACTGTGGTGTAATGGTAATGTAGTCCTCTTGCTATCTGAAGTTGTAGATTTAATTCCAACTTCCTTCTACTACATGTCTATGTGCCCCTGTGTATCACTGTATGAATGTATGTGCATATGTGAGTGCAATTTGGTGAATGTGGCTCTAGTGTAAACTGACAAGGGAAGTGCAATATAAATTCAGTCCATTTACCATTCAAAAAAATAAAAAAAGATGTCAAACAGTTCTTTATGGGTCCAGTGAGTTCCTCCCCACCATACAGGACACAGTTTTCTGGCTTGACAAAAACTGTTCCATCCCCTCCAACCTGTCTCTCATTATATGATAAGAAATCTGTTGAAGGCATTTCAGAAAATGCAACAATATTTTTTTTTCCTCATTTCTTCCCAAGTTTGTCCTAGAATACTAGCTTTCAATTCTTGACGTGGTTCGGATTTTGAGTCTTATTTGTTATCCTAAAACTTTGAAAACTGAATACAATTACACTGTGGAAATAATAATAATAATAAAAAAAAACATATTTCAAAAATGTTACAGGCAGAACACTTTTCATCTGACATCACAAATCAGAAAGTGACTCAAATACCTATATTACTATTTAGAAATGTATGAAGTTTTTTTAGGTAAAGCTAGCCACTTTTAAATGACACCCAAACCTTGTTTTTTTAAGTCAGTGTTCTAAACTCAAAAATATAAGCATTTGTTTTCATATTTGCAAAAGTTAGATACCTATGCCCAATCCCTCTCTTCATTGAAGTAATCCATTCCACCCCAGTTCATTGTTCCAAGACCATGTTCCCTCTTTGGGTAACTTGATCTGCAAAGACCTGTGACTGCGTAATGTCTCCGTATTTTGGGTTCCTACAATGTAGACATAGAGCAAAAAGGAGTCATAGAAGTCTAGCTTCCTCTGACATTTTTGTTTTCTTAAAAATTATTTCTTAAGCTACAGTTTTAGTCCTGAGTTGAAGCCAGATTGTAATTATTTTACAGAGGAAAAAAAAAGATTCTTGGAGACAGAGGAACGCTGCACTAGTTGACAAAAGCTTTACGAGACAAACCAGTAAAAACCAATCAATAGGCATAACAATGGCTCATAACTGTCAGAGCCAAAAACAGGGAGCGGTTTAGATGGACGTATATGCGGTGATGATGGTGATCCACTTACATACAAGTACAAAGAAAGTATTAGGTGTAAAATTATCTTTGTCTGGATTTTACAGCAGAAAAGCCCAGAGGAATTTCAGGTAGAGTTTGATAGAATACCAGGGAAACAGGTGGAAGGTTGGGTGGCAACATAAGCAGCTGTGCCAAGAAAAAAAAAAGAAAAAGATATGTTTTAGTTGTTGCATGAATCACTCAACTCTTATTAATTGGCTTGGAGTTCCCTGTAAGACAGGATATATATATATATATATATATATATATATATATATATATATATATATATATATATATATATATATATATATATCAACACTTCAGTTATCTTAGTTGAATAAATACTTGAGTATTTATACTTACTGAGAAAATGAGGAATGCTAATAAAGTATTTAGTAAATGAAACATATATTTTTAGCAAAATAGTATAATTATTTCAAGTAGGAAGTAATGGAGAATTATCTAACAAATTTACTACCTGAGCTGTTACTCTTGCAGTTACCACACCTAATTTCTCACTTATCATATTGTATCAATACTACTTAGCTGAGTCTTCGTAGAGTATCAAACAGTATGCATGCACAGTAAAATTATGATACCAGTTTCTTCAAACGTATTATTTTAGATTCCAAAGATTTAATTTTTGAACAACATTCAAACCCTCACCTATCAGTAAGCAGACAGCATTAACTAACCTTACTTCATAAAATAAGCATAACCTCTTCAAGAATGCCAAATATAATGTTGTGCTTTGAACCATTGATACAATGCTGGTATACAATTACTATAAATTGGTTAGGGTGGTAAGGTGAATTTCCTTATTCACCTTTAAGAGTAGAAAGATCAGTTGAGAAGGGTGTTGCTGCAAAGAGTAGAGCCTTTACTTCAGCATGTTTTGTTCCCAAACTGGAATATTGTTGCCTTTGTCTTTAGCTATTGGTCTGTTTAGTAAGGTTGATCTTTCTTTTTTATGTTTTTTTCCTGCCAGGGGAATTAATATTTTGAGGCTTAATGGTAGATAATAATCTTCTCTACACAGCTGAACCTGCTTAGAACAGGCAGATTTGGTCAGCTGCTCAAAGTCTGCACATTAACTTGCAGGTACAGTTAATCAATGACAAATGGGCCCAGATTCTATTTTCTAACATTTATCCAGAGGAAAATGTAGCAAACAGACATTTTGCTACATTAGTTATAACTTTATAACTGTATAAAGTTATTCTGTAACTTTATACAGAATGTTCAGCAGGTTAAGGACACTTAAGGAGGCTTTGGGTTCTCTTTTTGACTCATCAGTACCATCTGAAGCTCATTGTGGTTCTGTGTATACACGTAGTGGTTGACCCCCCGGGGTTCCCCCCCTCTCCCATTTATTGTCACCTTACATCTTTAGACCCTCTTGGTCTCTGAGAAACCTTTAAACCTTTAGAACCTTGCTAATTTGTCTCAAACGGACTCCTTAATTGGCTATGATTACTAAACAGCACTCTCTAGATGGAGCCAACAAGTGACTGGAGCTGAACTAAGCTGACCTGCATTCAAACATATGTGTACACACACACAGGACACCTACAGACAGCAGGGTGTGGGACTACTCTGCACAAATGGAATGGTGTAGAGAAAAACAGTTTTAGTTTTGCTGAAAGGCTGAAGAAATCAAAACAATCAATCCATAAAAGACTATGTGTTGACAAAAAATGTTGGTGCTGACAGAGTATTAGGTTTAACATTATCAGTTAGGATAACTTGTTGCAGCAGCCCTTGTTTACCAGTTGTTTAGGCACAAGCCAAACTGTTGTTTTTACATCCTTTCAGCACTATTTTCAAATACGGGGTACATTGTATGCCTAAAATCCTTACACCTCCACCATTTGTGGTTTAGTGTTTTCTGCTCAGCAATCTAATAAGAAATAAAACACGAAAAAGGCAAACAACTGACATTCTAATGTTTTACTCCTGCAAGACATTCCCAAAAACCTGCTGGGATTTTCAGTCTCACTACACTAAACATAAATCGTTTGATTTTCATAACATTTATCACCTTTGCAGAAAAAATATGCCCTTTAAAACATCTAAACTTCCTTAATTACTGTGTGCTCCAAGTGTACAATTACAGAACAATCGCATGTTTTTTATTGCAGAATCTGCTTTTTTTTTTTTTTTTTTCGAGTTTATTGGCATTCTTGTAATGATTCAGAAGAGTATGAGCACATATCTTAAACCTCAGCTCAATAATTGTTTATTTTCCCAGGTTATTGCCTGTTCTGCATACTAATACTTTTCTTGTCATCTTGCTACAGCTCCTTGTGCTTTATTAAACTGAAAATCACAGAGAAATTAACCAGAGAAAAATAATAAATCTTTTAACTTTTCATTAAGAGAGTTTTGCCATGAGACCGCTGAGAAATGTCTAGTTTGTTTATATTCATTTCTACAGATTAAGAGAAATATTTTTCTAATGTATAATTACAGCCTTCCTTTTTATCCTTTTCCTTCTTAGCTACATATATGTTTATGTATTCTACTACTTTATTGCTATCAGTCCATTAGTTAGCTGATTTCAGGACTGTTTATTTTGTTAAACTTGCAAAATAAACGTAAGAGATTATTTAAAAGTCTCAATGCTGCATTACATATTACAGATTGAAAAAAAGAAATGACTTCTGTTCTTCGTCTTGAAGTTACTGAGAAGAGAGTATTGCATTGTATCGTATCGTACGATATCGTATCATATGATATCGTATAGTATTGTGTCGCAGAGTATTGTATGTAAAATTTAGAAAACAGAAGGAAACATTTTAAACAAATAGTTTTGTTCAAAAATGTCTATAATGCTGAGAAGAAGAAAATCTTCCCTTGAAGGTTTCTTCTGTTTTTGGTTTTCTGTCACACAGTTCAGCCTTTCAGATCAGCCAACAAATATTAACATCAGACAAATACAGAATGCACTTTTCAAATAATGATGATTAAGAGAAAGAAAAAAAAAAATACCCAAACCACTCTGGGCTTATGTGAAAAAAACAACAAGCAAGAGCAGCCATCAAGCAATAACTGATAGTAAGAGCTCTTCATTGTTGTGGAGGAATTTTTGCACACTCTTCTTTGCGGAACTATTTAATGTAAGCCACACTGGAGAGTTTCTGAGCATGAATGGCATGCTTGACTTCACTCCACAGCATCTACAGGTGTGAGAATTTTGTCTATGGCAGGGGTTTATAACACCTCCCCCCAAATTGTTGTTCCATTCATACATGTTTCACTGATGTGGGGCTAAACTGCTTCAGCTATTAGCAGCAACACAAATATGCAAATGAAAAGGCAGCTGAAGCATCATATCATGTAAATGATATGATTTACAGTGCTAAAAGTATGAATTTACAGTGCTAAAAGTATGAATTACTTTCTGCTGTGACTGCATTTAATTTAGCCTCCTGTAAAAAAAACAAAATCTCCCATAGCTTTGTAGACAACACTGTGGCAGTGGAGCATCTTTAGATCCAGCCCATGAAAATCCTAACTTTAAATAATCATGGTCATACTTACTTTTTTTATTCTTATTTTGCTTGGCCCACACTGTCGCCTTACTCACTGTAGCTTTAGGTACTAAAATATGACGTGGTATCAGCGCCAAAATTAAGACCACTGAGCACACAGCAGTGGCTACGTCCTCGATGGAGGAGGTTATATCCATTTCGAAGCTGGCTACTGATCTTATTAATGATTAATGATAGGCCGGCACAGATAACCCGCCTCACACTATGAAAAGCCCTGGTCTAGACCAAATCCCCTTTTTCAGCCCTTTTTGAATGGACTTGCTGGTATGCTTTGAATCACAGCACTACACATTGAATATTGACTGATCTTTGGCAAATAATGGCCCCTAACTTCATATTTTTAAAAAGCTACAGAGTATATAAAGTTTTTGTTGTGTAATTTTGTGTCTGCAAATTCAAGAAAGCAAGAACCCAACTCAGCATCAGCACAGAGGTTAGAAGTGAATCTGAGCACCTATAGGCTATAACACCCCATTTAGTCCACATTTACAGCTCTCTTTCTATTCAGCAGGAAAATAACTGAATATAAAACATCAGTGAAAAGTCATAGCTTTCTGTGGTACACCCCTGCATTGCCTCACAAACCAAATACATGCAAGTACCATTAAAACTCTTTAAATATAGTTTTCAGTGGTAGAGACTGTTCGGAGGATCCATCTTATAATTCATTTGGACATACTGACCTAAACCTTCTGCCAGATCACTGTTTTTTATGTTTTCTCTCTCCTGTAGCAAGCATGTTTTTGATATTTTTTTGCATGTGGGCCCAAGATTTTTACCTATGGTCTCATATGAGCAGAGCACCTTCTTTCACTTGTTTGCTTTGTCCCTCCCCTGCATGTCTTATGGTAGTTCTGAGGGTCAATGCAGGTGACTTGAGGTTGAACTCTGGAGCATAAGTGTACACAAACAGGCAAGGAGTAAACCTGTGAAAACCAAGGAAAAAAAAAAACTAACAAAGATAGATATGAAGTATTACCAGAGGAAAAACACTGGCGCATGGAAGGCATGCCAAAATGACATGGACGTTTTGACTGATTAATGCGCTCCTTGATTACCATGCCAGGTTAGGTGTACAGCCATGTTACATCTCTCTCTCTTTCTCTCTCTCTCTTCCACACCACTCTTCAGATTTTTGGGAACAAAAACATCTCCCAAACAAACTGAAAATCATGAATACAACTTTTGAAACTTCATTGGTATGAAATATTGAATTAGTATGAAACATTGAATTGGTATGAATATCAGTATTTTTGCAAGGCAATTAGCATCACATGATTACAGTAAATTGTAATGCGAACAAACTCACTTCATAGTGAAGATATGGTTCAGCTGATTTTTTTTTTGACAGAGGCTGTCAAAACCAACTTCCACAAATCACCTTTCTAACTTTTTATGTCCTCAGGTGGTCTCACTGTCAAGTTAAGGAGTGTTTAGAAATAAAAAATTTATGGGTCTGTTCAACCACCCCCTGCATTGCCCCTTCCAAACACTTTAATACTTTCATTCTGCTTTCAGTCTGCCATACTTACCCTCAACTACCCCAAATTTTCTATCCACTTATGCATCTACGTTTCCCCTCAATATTTATCTTTCTGTCTTCTTGGTTGTTTTATAATATATATATATATATATATATATATATATATATATATATATATATATATATATATATATATATATATATAATTTTATATTATATATATATTATATATATAAAAATTTTATTTATTTTATTTTTTTGCCTGCATGATAAGTTTTGTCTTAAGTAAATTTTTGTCTTCCAATAGTGATATACTTTGTTTTTTTTTTGTTTTTTTTGGGGGGGGGACCTGTAATGCAAAATTCACTTTTTCCATTTCTCTGTACTTCCATTTCGTTATTTATTGCTTCTAGGCCAAGCGCCAAAAAACCCCCAAAAAAACTCCCTGTTGTTTTTTTGTAAATATATTAATGTTTTTGGTGTCTGCAAAACAACCCGTTATAAATGGTGATGTCTGTGGGCAGGAAAGGTCTCCTGTAGCGTTTCGTTTGTGTTTTGTATTGTTCTTCGGCATGAACATGATTTATCATTTAGCACAAGCTAACACTGAACAGTAGCCTCTGCTAGTCCCATGATTCACATTACATTACCCACAATATTTGTGCATTTACTGTCGGAATTGTAGTAAACTGAAAGTGATAGTCTACATTGAGAAGATGTAGTGTCTATAAAAACATGTCGGACATCACCAACATTGTCTGAAATATTTTTTTTTTGACCTGCTTCTCCTCTAACCTTGCAATTACATATTTTTAAAAAATTTTGAAAATGGCAGTGCTGCAGCTGGCATAGCGCCACAATTTCCACAAGCACACCGGTAGTAAAGAAAGTTGCTGTGAGCTTTGTGAAGTTACATTTTCAACGTAACTTCACAAAGCAAGCAAATATTACGTGAATGCCACATTTTTATGATGATAACATAACGTTTTACTGTATAAACATGACGTACCACTCTGAAACTGCTTGTTGCATCTTTGATGGTTGTGCAGGAGGCTCCACTTCTGCTTCTGGGTCTGACTTGAGGTCAAAGATTTACGGTTCTACCACTGTGCATCTGCTTGTAGCAATTTTCACGTGTTTGAAGTGCTAATGAAGTGCTAATGAAGTGCTAACGCTGAGTTGGGAGGGTGGGGCAAATAGCACCTTATTTGCATAATAGTGAAGTAGCTCTAAAACAGCGCATTCTTAAATGAGCTCAAAACAGGCAGAACTGATCAGGTGAAATCTCAATATCTGAGAATGATTTTGTGTATTAAGTGTAATGAACATGTTTTGCATAGCCCACAGACCTATCCTAGCTTGTTGAAGGAAGCATAACAGGTCACTTTAAAGATTTTTAATGTCCTTCTAAAAAATGTTGGACATCAGAACAATCTTGTCCAAGCGTTCACATTTCACAATCTTGGCAGGTTTTACCTCCAATCCTACCATGATTTCAGAATATTATCTTAAACTGGACCTCTTATTACTAGTATTGCCACAAAATGTCAAATTTAAGATCTTGAGATTTAATAGGAGAAGATTGGGGTCATACATTGTTGTTGCTCCACTGTCAATATTTAGATTTACAACTAATGCTGATTTGCTTTTCTTTGGGTGATGAAATAATTGACCTTTTGTAATGTGGGGAACTGTTAAATGATTACTAAAAACAAAAACATCAACAGCAATAACAAAAAACAAAACAACTTAAAGGTAAGCACAAAGAGAGCAGGACAAGGAAATAGGGTGGACACAGTGGAAGAAACCAACAGAAACATTGAGAACTGAGGAGCCTATATACTGAGGAGTGACAATGAAACCAGATGTGTCTAAACAGAGGAATGCTGAACAGCTGAGGGAGAGGACAGAGCAGGATGAAGAGGATGATAATTAAGGCAGAATACCGAGGAACAAAAGGAACTACAAACCAAGGGTAAGAAGTCATGCATTAAAAGGTGTAAAATTAAAATACAAAGAACAGAACACAGAAAATAAGAAACTCAACACAAGGAATGAAGTAAAATGAAAAGACTAGTGGCAGTGATAAACAACTGGAGAATGAACCAAACTAGCAAAACCTAACAATATTAAATAACTCAGAAATGATCAGAAAAACAAAACAAGCCACAACACAAACACCAATGGAGTATGACAAGGTGAAGAAGCAGTACCCTCTGCCCTTGTCTTTCAGTACTAAGGTGAATACTCTTACCTTAATACAAAGTGACCTACTTGAAATACCTCCAGTCAGCTTGCTGCTGAAATTTTACTTTTAAGACTTGCATTGAATGAATGTTTAACTTATCACCCTTCCTTTTAGTATTTCCCCTACTACTCAGTTGTTGTTTTTTTGTGTTGTTTTTCTTTAATCCAAGGACAGTACAAACATTTCTGAACGTTCTTTTCCTGAGACATCATTTGATGATGAACACTCAGGCTAATTATAAAAGAGAAACGAAAACTCAGATTAGATAGGTCACACTTGTACTTAAATTCTCTGTGGCATTTCAGATAGCATCCAGTAGTTCCCAACCCTGGTCCTCAGCCCCCTCTGTTCTACATGTGTCTCTGTTGTAGCACACCTGATTCAAATAATTTACTTTGCCTTTACTTCCTCTGCAGTCATCTAGTGCTGCTGAAGCATGGTAACCAGCCGGTTATTTAAGTCAGGTGTGTGGCAGCAAGGAGACACCTAAAACATGCAAGGGGGGGCTTAAGGAGCAGGGTTGGGAATCACTGCAATTAGACAACCAAGGGCCTCAGGTGGTGTGATACAACAACATAAAAAGGCAAAGTACTTGTTTGAATGTCATGTGGTGGTGTAGAGAAAGACCCAAGTGCAGGGAAGAGAAAATAAACAGTTTCACAAAAAAAAAAAAAAAAAATCAGAAAATTAAAGTCCAAAGGGAAATCCAAAATAATACATCACAAGAGGAAAGCAAGGAAACATGTTGGTGGGAGTAATCTGACAATCTGACATACAGAGCTAGGGAATTGCTGAACAAGGAGCAGGCGGTTGATTAGAAACTAGGTGCAGCTGTGAGGAAAGGTAACAAGTGAAACTGAGGAAACTGGAGAAATGGTGAATAGAACACAGAGAGAACAAGGGAGCAAATATAAATATCAAAATTAAGGAAATCACAAAGACATAGTCTAAAAGATTGTGAGACTAAATGGTTCTTTCAAACAGAAATTTACAGGTTATTGAATTTTTTTTATTTTGTTTTGGAAAGTATTTAAAATTAAACTGATATCAGTTTGCCAGATGTAAATAGGAAACCTGCAAATGGCGTTTTGGGTTCATAAAGAAGCATCTGTCAATGTAATATTGCATTAGTGTAGAGACGGTGAATGTTAAACTAAACTTTACAAGTAACCTGATCAGAGAGAGGGAAAAGCATTGCTGAATGAATGTGTGAGAATGTGATAGCAGAGCAGGCACATAAGAGTGAAATATAGTGGCAATGAAGGGTGCAGCATAAACCTGGCCACTCTAACTTTTTTAATTTGGATTGGCAAGTCATCTGCTGGAATGGCAATATTTTTTCCTTCAAGTCGTTTTCTGAGTATCCAGCTCTGAAGCAGAGAGGCTCTCCATCATTTTTGTCAGGGGAAATTTTATTAAGGAACACTGAAACCAGATTGGATGCTAGGGAAACTCTTGTATGGAGTAAAAGGGGGTGTTTATTGTAGGTAGCATTGGTGGAGTGGTTATGTTTAATTTGAAAAGGTCTTCTGTTTTGGCTCCTACAAACCTCGCCCTCAGTTAGCTAAAGAATTCAAATCAATTACTTTAGAGAAAGGTTTGTAAAGAATCGCCCTGTGTTGATTAGGGTGAAGTCTTCAGAACTGACAAATATCAAGGCTTTTGTAAACAGCTCTTTGTTGAAAGCTTAGAAATGAAACATATTTACTTGAACAGATGTCCTTGCTCTAACTGGCATAATTTTTTTCTACATTGTGACTAGGTAATAAAAAATAAATATATTTTCTTCCCATTGAGTATGTTGTTCTTTTCTTTCTCATTTCTGTTTACATTAATTTATGCTATGACATCTCTGCACTACACTTGTATACTTGAAAATCTTCATTATTTAACAGGTTTTACCAATTCAGACAATGTTTCCCATTGAACGTCACACCTACATTCTTAGTTTTGCGCTAAAAGAAGTTGAATGCCACTAACAAACCTGTGTTAGAATATTTTTGAGGAACCATTTTGGATAATTCACCTTTTAGGCACTCCTGTTTAACATGTGATTACTTAGCCATAGTGTTACAAAAAGCGCAAGTCAGGATTGGACAGATGGGTCACAGTGTGCAAGGATATATAAAGCACTGCTTTCAGATAGGATATAAACTTCATAAGTATTGCATAATAATGTTGAAAAGAAGTTTTTTGAATTGCTGTGTTTCATGAAAAAAAAAAAAGGATTGTAAAGTTCATATGAATCATTCAGTCTTTTGTGTCTGTTTTGGATTTGTTCAAGGACCCTTTGCCTGAAATATAGAGCTTATGAATCCTCAAGGTAATGGAAAAGATGCTCTGCTGACAGGCAGCAGAGACCCAGGGTCATGTTTTTTCTTGGGCACATAAATCTTGGCCTTCTTTTGCCCCTCTGCCCCGCCCTTCTTGTACATCTGTAGCCAGAGTCGTCTTCAGGCTGTCTTGACCGATTGAAAGTCATGATTTATATCCACAGACCACGTAGTACTATAGTAGAAAATTCAATTAAATGAAAGAACAAGAATAGAAGATAAATGAATAAGTGACCCCTCCTTCCCACCACCTTGCTACTTTCCTGTTTCTCTCTATCTGAAGTTCAGATGAAAATAACAAAAAAAATTCTTTAAAAAGTTTAGATGCAGTAACTTTCCTCACTGGATACTAATTTGCTTTTAATATATCACTGTATATGAATTAAAGAAACTACCAAGATGCACATACACTCATAGGCGACTTTATTAGGTATATTTGGTCAATTGTTCGTAAACACAATTAGGCCATCTTTCATTCCAATGATAGCATTTAGGCATTTGCTTAAGTTCAAACCAAGCATCAAAATGGGGAAAGAGACAATTTAAGTAACTTTGAACATGGCATGGTAATTGGTTCCAGACAGGCTGTTCTGAGTATTTCAGAAACTGCTGATCTACTGTGATTTAAACATACAGGCATTTCTCGGGTTTACAGAAAATGGCCAAAAAATGAGAAGATAACTGATAAGCAAAAATGTTTACTGAGGATGAACAAAACAGTCGATTAAATGACCACTTATGACAATCAAGGTATGCGGTATCCTATCCTAGCTCAATATGAACAACACGTTGAAAGTTAAAAGCTGACTGGCTACAGTGGCAAAAGACCCCACCAGTTGATGGAGCAAAAAACAGGAAACTATTCATGCATTCTCAACAAAATTTGAAAAAAAAAAAAAAAAAAAAAAAAAAAAAAAAAAAAAAAAAAAAAAAAAAAAAAATTTGAAAAAAAATCCTGTTTATTTTTGATTTAAGCTGTGACATGTTTAGAATTTGGAGGAAACAATGGACCCACCCTGTTTTTTTTTTTTTTTTCAGTAATTAAGTTTGCTGCTGGTTTTGTAATTGTTTGAGGATATTTTATTGTGCTTTTCACAGCAATAAGATCCCAGTTCATTTTAGCGTCCCTGGGATGTGGTGAAATGGATATTTGATTCAAATCTGCAGCATCCATATCCATATGAATCAAAATCTTTAAGGAGTGTTTCAGAAGCCTTGTTGAATCAATGCAAGGAAGAACTAGGGGAGTTCTGAAAGCAAAAGAGGTTCAAACTTTGTACTAACAAGGTGTATCTAATACAGTTGGTGATGACGGTGAGACAATTCTTGATACAGTAAAAATCCAAAGACATACAATCTAATGTTAGAGGAAAACAGGGGGAGTAAATAGTAGTTAACATGAAGAACGGGATGTCTTTCTGTACAGCAGAGGGAGAGGGGATGTCATTAGTTTTTCACTGTGTGGAAAAAGGAAAAAAAAAACATTAATTGGGAAACCCCAAGTGTTATCAAAAACAACTTTCAGCTTGCAAGATCAACTCTTGTGTCAGATACTTTTGAAAGAGAAACTCTCTCGACCTCTTCCACTCTCCTTCTTATAGGCTGCTAAAGTGTCTTTTGAGATTTGATCCTTAAACCTTGAAAGTTTTACTCCCTGCTCTCAATTTAGACCTGACCTTTTTAAGCAGGCATCCAAACTGTAGCTTGACACATGAAAATAGAATCAGTCCAAGAAAGATGCACTGAGCCTGAGGTAGGAATCACTGCCCTGGAAGCATGAATTGTTGTAATCCATCATCCTTTGACACTTGTTATATTGTGGACTGCTTCAGTTTTTAATTTGATAAAACAATTATAAACCACCCAATTCAAATAAAGCATTTGTAAATGGCCTTAATTGACATATTTAACAGCTAAGTGAAGCTTTGAATAAAAACATGGACAGAATACATTCTTTCCACATTCTTGGAGAGTTTGTCTTCTATCACATAATATTATGGTTGTTTTCCCTGCAAGCATGTCATTAATGTATTACTTCTCATTTCAGATGCCTTTCTTCAATGAGCCTATTCTAAATTTGTACAAGTGGTGAGGAGGACAGTCAGCTTTATATAGAGACAAGTCTGTCTCCTGATTTAAGCAGGGGCTAATTTATGTCTGGTGATAAAAAAAAAATACATAAAATAAAGGCAAGGAGTGGCCCCGGGCAGAAATTGCAATAAGAGGTGTGAGGCCTAAATGAATATAAATTCAGGCTGATTTATAACTTGCCGAAAAGAAGTAAATGCTTCAGTAGCCTGTCAGTCAAGAACATTCCTGCCATCATAAAATGAGAACACAGCAGACAGAAGGTTTCACCATATTTTATTAAAGTACTTAAATAAAATTAAATGCAAAAAACCGAAATATTCCACTCATGTAGGTTTTTAGATGCATTGATTATGCAAGTCAATTAAATAGCTTGAAACTGGTTTTTGAATAAAATCGGAAAGCATCTTTAGTTAGAAATTGGTGAAATATATATAAAATTAACATTAATGAACTGAATTAGAGGTCAAAGTTTTTATTGGAAAGAACCCACAGTCACCTATGTTCATTGCAAGTTTCTCGCTCTAATTTTGGCAAGCACTGAATTATTGAAGCTTTATAAGGTCAGATAAGTAGCATAAATAGAAAACTATGTTTTTGTTTTTCCAAAAAAAAGCTCAACTCGTCTATAAAATAGGTAAACAATAACTGAAGAGAAAATGATGAAACAGGAAATGATCAGAAATACAATACATAAGTTGTGAAACCAAAACTAACATATAGACTGAAAACCAAGGTGAAAACCAAAGTTCTCCAACTTATGACATTATCCCCCTTCCAATTGTGTCTCCAGACAACATTATGAAAAAAGGTAAAGTATGGTTGTCAAAAATAATCAATATTTTAACATAATTATTACAAAAAATTGTTTAATACTCTTTTGCATCAAAAATAGTACAAACTGCGATTTTTATCTCTGTGTGTTGCCATACAACTTAGGCACAGTAGCACTGCAAACAAACACTTTAGCACCTCCCCTTACTGAGTACTTACTCACTCACCGGACAAGACTAAGAATTAAAATAATAAGCTGCTGCAGCTGGGGAATAACAATAAGTCCTGGTATAAGCTGTGCTACAGAAGAAAGACTACAAACACAACTATGGTGAATGTGAAATTTTTAAACTTATTTGCCAGGGACAAGGCACATTAATTAACATTGCTGTAAATGCACCGGAATTAGCCAATTGGCTGTTTTTCATCTGTTGTCCCTGGACAAATGAGAAATTTGTCTTGCTGAAAAAGAAACAAAGGTTATACAAAACAAAGGTTAAAAAAGACTTAACTGTACAAACTCTGACAATAAATACAATCAGTACAAAACAGTAAATATAAAACAAAGGCTACTAAAAACAATTATTAAAAAAAAGTGATTAGGACTATTTTAATTCTTTATCAAGAAGGCAAAAACACAAATGGTCACATGATGGGATTATGAGAAGATACATATTATTCAAAAATATTGACAGAACTGATGTGTTATGAACCAGTTCTCCAATTGTTTTTTTTTTTTGTTTGTTTTTTGTTTTTTTTTCTGTAATAGACTGTATGTGGTAAGAGCTCTGATTGTCTGAGGGACAGAGTTCTACTGCTGAGCAGCTGTAACTGAAAAGGCAGATGTAACAAGATTTTTTAACATATAATATGGGAAAAACGTCTTATTCCACTGGCAGATTTTTTCACTTATAACTAGTACTTTTTCATCAATTTTAAGGAACTATTGATTTAAAACAAGCTCCAATATCATGCTGAAAAGTTACTTCTAAGTTAGTTTTGTCTTATTTCAAGTGTATTCAAGAAATTTGCACTAGAAACTAGACCAAAAATACTTGGTAAGATTTTGTGTTTTTGCAGGGCTCTAAAATAGTGCAGTGATGAAATCTTAATGGGTTTTTTTTGTCCAATATTTTGATTGTCTGTTTGTATAAAGACTGAGTTTTAAAGCTGTTTTCTTTGTTTGTGACCAGGTTGTAAGTAGGTTATGTATGATAAAACACATGCTTCCATGATCATTTTAGCGGCCTGTAGTAGTCTGATGTTCCAGATAACGTTAAAAAGCTCATCAAAGCTTCTGTAGCTGCAGCAGTGAAGAAGTAAATGCCGGATGATATAGATTAACATTATCTGTTTAAATCAGGGGTGCCTTTTTGTTTCATCCCTGTATACCTACAATATATCTGAATTAAATGTCTGAATTCTATCATGAGAATGTCATTTAGCTCTGCAGAGGCTGGATAACGAACCAATCATTTGATTCAGTTGTCATGGAGAAGGGTTGTATCTAAAAGTTGCAGGATAGTAGCCTTTGAGGACTGGAGTTGGGCATCCCTGGTTAAAATATTAGCAACCTACTGAGCTCATTGTGTATTAGGTTGCTGTGTGTGTGTGTGTGTGTGTGTGTGTGTGTGTGTGTGTGTGTGTGTGTGTCCTTGTCATGATGCCCACCAATTCTGCGACAGTTAATGTCTCTATTCAACTTAAGTTACAAATTGTGGCAGGGTAAAGTCCAGTGGCAGACAGCTCCATTGAGTATAAAATGGTGAGGCAGCAAAATTACCAACAAAACTTCCTTGAGGAGCTTTTTCCTACCTCAGTTACCTTTGCAATTGTAATGGACTCACTTTCCCTCTTGTGGTCAAACCGAACGGTGTCCTTTGTGGAGGGGGCAAACAACAGTAAACAAATGCGTTTGATGGTGAATTGAAATGAAAAAAGGTGGAATGAGGTCAAATCTATTTTTTTCATTCCATAGAGAAAGTTTGTCTATGGCCACAAACTTGGGGAAATTTCTCAACACATTTATTATTGCTTCACTCATCTGTTCAGTAGACTGAGAAAATAGCTATTTATATTACTGGAAGTCACTTAAGTCTTCCGCAGCTGAAGTGTTTTTAACTCATTCCGTAACACCTGTTTTGTCTGAACAATATAAAACCAAAGTCCTCAAAAGTAATTTTATAAAGACATACAATATAATGTGTCAAAATCTATTTTTCAAAGAAGAAACATTTTTGCTCATCATAGTCTAATTATACACTAACCAACAGCATCTTCTTTCTTAACCCTGCTTGCAGATTTTGTGTCTTTTACATCCTCTGCAGTAGAACCACAAACATATACATACTGTAGATGGCAAACTGCAACTCAAACATAACAGTAAATTTTCATGCAAACAGTGTACACAGATGCTCCCACTCTCACAAACACAGCCAGACTTTGCTGATGCAAAGGTGGAGAAACGAAAGCTGTTACTGTGTGAGGTGAAGATAAAGGTCCCCCTCCCCCCTTTTTTTTTTAACTGCCTTTGCTCCATATCCATGGCATCTGCTCTGCACTCATTAATCATACGGGAGGTGGGGAGGATGCTGCCACTTGAAATAAAGCTTTATGACTGCATGGAGTGCTGTGGACCACATTCTGGCAGTTAGTTTAACAGCTTTTTGGGTTTCTTACCCATCTACCCTCTCGACTTCACTGCTTGTTAGTTTTTGTTTCTTTTTTCCCTCAACCATTATGCCACATTGTGGCTCAACAAGGGGTTCAAAGCCATCTGGTGGGGGATTACACCCTCCTGACCTGGAGGAAAAAATCAAATCTGTTAACCCCCTGCCCGTATGTGCCACATAACTGAGCCTTGACAAAGCAGTCACCTCCAGGTACAGAATCTCAAAACATTTTGCGAGTTTCTCTACAACATGAGTGATGCTTGAGGCACTACCTCACCACACTGTTGTAATACCACAGAGTCCTTTGGGATCAGCAGTGACTGTGTCCTGCATTTATCTTCTCATCATTTAGAAGCGTATGAGATTTCCTTTGAGACTCACTGCCATCTGACCCCTTCAAACAGGGTGTAGCCATATTGTGTTTCTGTTGGCAGGCAGCTTCAGAAGCTCAAAGACACATCATTGTTGCTGACATGTGTCATGAAAGTCACTGGGATAGGCTTTTGAGTGTCCAAGGACAATATTAGCAGGCATCTAGGGAAGCCAAAAAAAAAAAAAAAAAAAAAAAAAAAATACAGAAAAAAAGAATTAAACTTCCCTAATTCAGTCCTTCAAGGATGCAACTGTTTTATTTTATGACAACAGCTGTTAAACGGGGAAAAATGAGCTAAAATTTCTTTTGTAAATATAATGAATATATTAAGCTTTTTAAAATCAGCCGAAACGTTACTTTACTAACTATTCTGTTCTGAAAAAAATGTTTAGTTGAGAATAAAAGTCTCACTTTTTGTTTGAATTGTTCTTGTTGTAATAGCTAATGTAGTTGACATCCCTGGCATCTAACTGACAAGGTCCTTTGGTTAGTGCTGGAATCTCAACCTCAGCACATATTTGTTTCATTGTTGCTTGTTCATTGCATAATTTCCAGACAAATTTACACCATTGTCTTCTGAAGGGAGATGTGAATCAAAAACCCAAATCTACCAAAATCTGCTTTCTTTTTAAAACAAAAATGTGAAAGACCTTGATATCATTTTGACATGTTTCTTTGTAGTTGTCCCTTATTTACATTGTTTTGCAAAAGCATTCACACACCTTGTAATTTTCCACCTTTTGTCACATTTTGTCAATAACTTTAATGTTTGTTTTTAAGATTTCCTGTAGACTACACAAAATCACAAAATAGTACAAAACAGTGATGTGGAAGGGGAGTGCTGCATGGTTTAACATTTTTACAAATAAAATCTGAAAACTGTGGCATACATTTGTATTCAACCCCCCTGAGCCAATTTGTAAACACAGCTTTTTCTGCAATTAATAGGCTTCCTAACAGTTTCTCTAGGTATTGCAGCCTTTGTTAGACTTGCCAGTTTAGGTAAGTGATTCTTAGTTTTTCTGTTGTACCATACTCTTTCCATTTTTAGGTGATATATTAAACAGTGCTCTATAAAGATGTTCAAAGCTTTTTGATAATGTTTTTAACCTAACCCTGTTTTAAACTTCTCCTTAACTTTATTCCTAAGTTGTTTTGTGTGTTCCCTGATTTTTGGGATGATGTGTGATCACTATTATTCTCTAACAAACTTTTGAGGCCTTCACAGATTTATGCTGGGATCAAATTAACCAGGTGAACTGTAGTTATAAATCAAGTGATTCCCAAAGGCAGTTAGTTGCACTGTATTTAGTTTTGCGTTTATCAAAGTAAAAGGTGCTGAGTAGCTGTCAATAACATACTTTTCAGGTTTTTATATGAAAAGAAATGTTTTAAAAACATGCATCGTCTTTCTTTCTTTTCAAAATTATCCCCTACTTTGATTTTTTCTGTCACAGAAAAGATTCAGGAAATACATTGAAATTTGAAGTTTTAACATACAACTTTGGATACTTCACACTTGCTTACTAAGTTCAGGTTGTTCAAGAATTAATACTGTTTAGGATCCCAGGAGGTGTGGAAGCTAAAACAAGATTTGGGTACAGAACAGTTTTTATTCATAAGAAAAACACACAACCATCCACACACACTTGCTCAGTTATTCATTAGCTTTTGACTGTGAGAGAAAGCCTGAGAACCTGGACACAAGCCCAGTGCATGCACAAAGAGAACATAAAAACATGGCTTATCCAGGTTTTGGAACCAGTGACCTCCTTAGCTGGGAGGCATATGTTCCAAACTACGTGCAAACCCTCCTCCAATTTATAACATGTTAGTGTCCTTTGAGCCCATGACAGTGATAACCAAGACTCTGTTATCACATTTGCGATAGTGTCATATGTTCATTTTGTGAGTATGTGTTACTTTTGATACATTAAAGGGGCACAGTGACACATCACAGAAACCCTCTATCATTGCACACGTCAGGGCACTCGACACACTATATTCATAAAACCATTTGTATTGAATAATGAGAGCTAATGAAAAATACCTATCAAGGTGTCGGCACAGCTTGTTAAGTGTGGAACCATGAAAAAGCTTCAGACGCTAAAAAAGGCCAGATAATTTAGAGCAAATGACTGGTACCCTTGAAGTCCCGCAGTGTCATACTTGTAATGGTGTACATTTCAAAGGCTAGACAACATCCTAATGATGAAAAGTACATCTCACCATGTGTTAACATAAAAGGCACAAGCTGAAGTCATCTATGCTGTGTTTTGCTTTAATTCAGCCATCTGAGTACATGAAACTCAGCAGACAGTTCTGGCGGGTTTGTCCCATGACCTTCATAATAGGAACTAATTTCTGTATTCCCACCTCCACTACTTAATCACCAAATAGTTCATGTTTCACTCCACACAGTTTCAACAGAAAGATGCCAGCAAGATTGTAAGAACAATTTCCACTTAATAGTCACTCCCTGGTTGGACCTTTAAGCCACAAACCCACATCAAATCTATACACAGTTTGTTTTCCCCTCATGTATGAAAACAGAATGTGCGAACATAATAACAGTTACAACTGGGCCCCCAAGCAACTGTTAGCTATTCAGCCCCATCTTTTTAATGGAAATCATCTTTTAAAGAATATATAATCTATACACTTGCTCTGAAAGATTTATTGACAATTATTTTCATATGCAAGCAGTTTGTTTCATTAAATGCATTTGTTTATTTATTGAGTTGTTGGGAGAAGGTTAAAAATTAATAGGCGAATAATTGCCAACAAAAGCACAGCTTCATGGGAGCTGCTCAATCAAATATCACTTTGCAAACTGATCCAGTGCAACTCTGTATGCACAGCAAATTTCTTTCTGCTGCTTTCATTAAAAAGTCTCACATGACTAGTGAAGTATGGAGATGGATAGCCCACCATTGTTGCATGGTGGAATTCAACATAAATTAACATAAATATTTAATGTTAAATGATATTGTCGTTTTTAAGGAAAAACATTTCTTAAAACCTCTTCCCTGAAACTGTACAGTAACACCTGGGGTAAACAAAAATATTTTTCTTAAGAATATTTAATGTACCAGGACATAATCAAAAGAAAATAGTTTTTGTCTGAATCCTAAATCTAACCTCAGGTTAAATTTAGATACTAAAAACATGCAACAAATTTACACTGTATTGCAAATTAAAAACAAAAGAGAAAAACTTGTATGAAAACTAACAACATCCTTGCTTCTTCTAAAGGATTTGAAAGGAAAGTAACAGCCATGTTCCACTAATTAAAAGTCTTTATAACTGATCATCAACAGGTATGACCAAGCTATAAAAACAGTATGTCTGGCACTTCCCTGGAGTGCACAGGTGAGTGTTAACACCATACCAAGTAGAAAGGCAACCATAAAGAAGCAATTGCTACTGCTAATTATGTGGGAACACTTATAGGACCATTTCCAAACAATTTGAAGTCAGTCATTCTACAAAGTGAAAGACTATTCTCCAGTGGAAAACATTTAGGACACATAAGTTTTTCCAGCAATTTCACCCCTTTTATTGTACTATCCCGAGCTTAGAAAAGGTTAAAAAAAACACCAAACTGATACTTCTCTGCATACCTTACTAAACATGTTAAGAGTTCCAAAATGAAAGAATATGTCAGCATGATTTCAGTTTTCAAAGATGCATCTGAATGAACCACAAGACTTATGAAATAATGTCCTGTGAACAGATGAGACAAAGATATAAATATTTGACCAAAATGGACCTCATGTCTGCAAATAGCCATCAATTGATGGGTATGTGCAAGCAAGGAGGTGAAGAGGGTGATAATTAAGCCTTGTTTAGCTGCCACAAACCTTAGCACCTAGCAGTTTTTTGAGACAACCATGAACTCTGTTTACTAAAGTATTCTAGAGTTAAAAGTGAGGCCATCTGTCAACTGTTGAGGTTTGCCCTAAGCTTGGTCATGTAAGCAATGAGTTATTTTGCTAATTTTTCTTTTTAGTTTTATTTCACAATGTTGTGAAAGAATGCCATGAAGTCTTATATAAAAAAGTCTACTTTAAGTTATTGCTGCTAGAGGTGATTCTACAAGCTTTTGCATCATGAGGTGTACATTTTCACATATTCCATTTCATTTGGTTTAGATTTTTAATAAATGTAAACTGTTCAGAAATTTCGTGCAGTTGGAGCTAAATTTCAAGAATTTTAGAAACTGGTAAAAATTAAATTGTTTTATTATATCCCGATGCATTAAATCATAGAACTGAAATAAAGTGGTTTTATGGCTTTTACTGAAATATGATAACATAGTATACTAGAAATTAATTTGATGTCAATAAACTTTAATATGCCAATAGGGAAGTTTAAACAGATATTTTGACCACCCTAAAACATGTACCCACCAACACAAGGGTGCACAGCTCAGGGGATTAAACATTTTATAATAGAATTCTGTGCTATGGTCTTCGGGTGTATTCACACCTGACACATTTGGTCCGCTTTAAATGGACCAGAGTCCATTTAAAGCGGACCAAATTGGTCCGCTTTAAATGGCCATTGGTTTAAATTGCCATTGGTCCGGATCTTTTGTGCAGGTGTGAACACACTCATGTGAATCCTAGTGCGGACCAAACAACCAGACCGAGACCCACTTTTCGAGGTGGTCTTGGTCCATATCCAAACAAACTCTGGTACGGTTCGCTTCTGGTGTGAATACAGACTGACCTTGATGTGAACCATCTACAGGAAATATAGGTCTTTTTGGATTTCACGAGCCACTGTTGCTGTAAAAATGAGTCCATCAGGGTTGCCAAAGCTATGGCTGTATGTACTAATTGTGATGAAATCGTACCTGACTCGCCATTTTCTGCTTATGCTGCATTCAGACCGAATGCAGGGGTGTCTGGTTTACATGCAAATTCTATGGTGGACACTCGTCTGGGGGTGTCAAGAAGTCTTGCGGTACGTTTCCTGCGTTAAGTTCAGCACGTTTAGAAGCATTTCGAGCATTTCGAGCATTCGATGCGCGTCCAGCACGGCAGACGCTGGAGTTGGATCTGAACTTTTCCCGCTGGACGCAGATCATCAAATAATCAGAGAGACTCTGCTATGTGACACAGTGGCACGTTTTCCAACAGGACAGAAGGACCAAGAGCCCATCTGCTATCAGTCGAGCTATCACTACAGAGACAGGTATAGAAAGGACCTTTCCTGGAGGAGGATTTGCGAAGAGTCAGGATCTTGGGTGAAAACATTGTTACCACAGTAAACATTTCTCCCCATTTGAGCTAGCCCAATCCATCCAGCACAACACTGAGCCACAACTAGTTTCACACTTAAGAATTAGTGTATTTATTCAGAGGAAATGTGCAGTAGGTGGAAGAGTCTATGCTAAGCAGTCAAATATAGGGCCTGCTCCCAATGCACCCCAAGTGTCTGACTTTAAAGAGCACAAGCGTCCAACTTGAGGCATTGGATGCATTTTTGATGCATGAAAGGTGTTCAGTCTGAACACAGCATCAGAAATGGTGCTGCTGGCAGCATGTTGTAGGTCAGTACAGACAGAGCATCTCATGTCATTCAGCTTGCAACACGCATTTGCTGACGCCATTCCAAAATTATAAATATCCCATCACGAAACATGTGTTTAATGAGCTGCTCTTGACATTCAAAATTGTATTGTAGTTGTAATAACAGCACAAATGCTGCAAGTAGGACTTCCATGTTTGTTTATTCCTGGTCTATGATCTGGCCCGCCCCATCATTTCTATTGAACCAGAGCAATGGTCGTCACTGGCGAGGCTTTCTTTACAAATTATAGTTCGCTTGCAAAAAAGCACAAAGTGAAATCAAATTGCACCAAACGACAAAAATAAAGTCCAGTTTTGGTCCGGACCAAACAAGCAGACCAAAGGACTTTCCTGGTGTTAATACACCCTTGATACTCTGCTTGTGGGCAGGCAAATTCAATAATAACTATACCATAAAATGACTAGCATTAGTTTATGTAAAACTTGGACCCATGAAACAAAGGTAAAAAAAAACTTGTCCTTATTTTCCTTCTCTATCTGTGTGCATGTGTTAGAACCATATTCAAATATCTGGAGGAAATCCAGTGACATTTAAGTTGTCTTTAAAGAGCTTACAGGTGGGCAGCTTGTCAGAGACATTTTACTGCTTTAGTTTTTAATCTTCCTCATGAACTCAAAGATGCTACTTGTATGATGGAAGGTCAGTGCCATGCCATGAAAGTATCTACTTAAAACTATTTTTATTCAATACATCACCTTTATTGCCAGCAGGTTTGACTGTAGCTAGAAAAATGTTATTTTAGTTTTCCACAGACTGTCTAATTACTTTATGTAGCATTAGCCAGCCTTAGGATTTTAACCCTCAAAATGCTTGCAGATCTTCGCAGGGGAACGCACAGATGTTACAACACAAATATCAAAATCAAATGAGCTTGCAGAGAATTTAATAAATATTTGATTTTTGATGTGGGGATAAAGTCATAAATACAAAAAAAATCTCTATATTTTATTTTTTGAATCTCACGTGAAACCATACATCCCTACTTCGGAAATGACAACATCCACCACAGAGATACCAGTGAAAAGAAAACATGGCTAGATTACTTATATGATCATGTCTACAGGAATACCTTTCAGTTTCTCTTGGGGTGAGTTTCAGAACACTATTATGATACACAGCATGCCACCAGCACGCAGATGTGGGCCTGACCAACTGGCGCTGCACTACAGTGGCTGTAATGAGTGCAAAATTACGGTAACCAGGCAGGTGCTGCACTCAGTAACTGCATCTAGTAGATGTAATACCTAAAATAAAATAATTATTTACGTCAGGGTTTCTTTGGCTTGAAAGAAAACATAGTCTAACATGTTGTATTTATTGTTATCTTCAGCTTACTCGGGGTCAGATCGCAGGATAGTGCTGTGACGTTTACAACAAGATTCTTTTGAACGCCCCTTTACCACGAAAGAATGGGACTCGAGTCTCAGTTAATAAGGGCCATTCTGTTTTTTTACTATTTTGCCTGCTTCTAATGCTCTGCACACATTGCAATAGCTATGATTATGTTAATTAATTTAAAATTATATCACTGAATTTGTGAATAAATTAAAAAAAAAAAAAAAAAAAAAAAGATGGGTGTACATATGAGCACACAGAGTGCATGCTCATTGTTCACAGTTTGTCATGGCGGCAGACTCGTGTAGCACTGTGCATGACAACACTGAGCAGGCTTCATGTAGTGGGAGAGCGGATGAGGACGGTCATGGTGTGCTTTGTTTCTTCTTGCTTGTTGCTCCTTGGTTAATACAGCTTATTGTTGTTTACCAGTAGAATATGATTACTGATTCTCCCAAACCACTTTTTCCTCTACTTTTTACATTTTCATTTTTTTTTTGTTTCCATAATAAAAATAGCACTAAACCCTATTATGCACATGGCACTTGTAAAGAACTATATGGGGATTTGATATTTAGATTTTGCACCTTTAGCATATAAAGGAAATTCCTTTATTGTCCCACAGTGGAGAAATTCCAGTTCAGCAGTAGCAAATTGACTGGCAATCAAAGCAAGCAGGTTCACACAAACATAGAGTATAAAATATATAAAAACAGAATAAAGAATAAAATACTGTACAGTAAGTACAAAATTTCTACATAAATACTGTGTTGTTATTAAAAATAGTGTACTCTGGCCCAAAGGAATGTGCAACTAAGTAGGTTAATTTAAATTAAACAACAGATTATTTACAAAAAGTGACAATACAAACTGTGCAACAGCAGAGATGTCCAGAGAAAAAACCTTGCTCTTGTTTGTATACCTTCCCAGTTGTATCTGTTGACAGTCAATGTTGGGGGTGAGGTTGTTGCAAAGTAACAGTTTTCAACATCTCCAGGTAACTGATCAGGTTTGGGGATAATAGTTTGGAAATGTTGAGGGCTTTTTTTCTCCCTGATCTTATTTGCAGAGTGGCCATATCTTCTTCATTTTTTTTGTTTGTGTGTGTTTGGCATCATTGCAAAGCTTAGAATCCATCTCTAAATAACTAAAAATGCCCCTTGGGAAACTTGTTCTGGTTTTGTCATGGCCAGTCACATATGGGTTGCCTGCTTTGTAACTTTGATCACACCTTCTTTGCATTTACAATCTGTTCCCGAATCCCAAAGCGAGGAACCCCAAGACAGCCAAACCTGTAGAAAGAGACACCTTCACTATAATCATATCTTCAAGTGGTCTTGGTGGCTCACAGAGGAAGAGCTGTACTCTGTCCAAGTATGTCTAAGCCAAAAAAGTATTTGTAAGGGAACAATACAACTTGTAACAAAAACAGTTGCATAATTCAGACACAAATTTAGTCAACAATTGTTCCATCACTTGAATGGATTCTGAATTCAGTGCTTGTGAGTTCTCGGGTGGTTTGCAATCTTGAAACTTTTTTTTTTTTTTTTTGCCTTTTAATCTCCCCTTTTAAAATACAACAGAAAATAAAACTCAAAATTTTACCGTTAAAATTACCTTCCTCTTGACATCAGATCTGAATCATTCAGAAGATTAATCATCTTTACTTCTTATAGAAAAGAACATTTGTTTATTTTTTTACTAATAATTCTTCATCATATAGTATGTACCTGAGACATCGAACTGTTTGTCTTGTAGGTTTGTAGTTCATCTTATTCTCTTCTTTTTTTTAGTTCATCAGGAGTAGTTTGACCTTTATCATTATTATTAGATGTAATTTTTCCTCTACAAGATTTACAAAGCTGTTATTTTCCATGTTGATTCTTTCAAAAATATTTAAAGTTATTACATTAAAAGGCCCAAGTTTGCTACTACGCTTCAATGCAGCTGGGATGTGTTTATGCCTATGTGCATGAATCTAGATTTGAGATGCAGCTGAGCTCTTCTGCAAGTAAAAGAGCTTCTTGGAACATTTACATACCAGGAAGTACACTTGGTATGTGATCTTTTTGTTTCCTTTTTCTATTAATATCTCAAGTTAATTATAGTGTGGAAGGAAACTTGCTGACTTCCCTGTAAGTGCTTGACGGTGCTTTGGTACTTCCCCTGTCTTTCCTTTGACCACTGGACAGAATCATTTTGGCTGTCTCAGTTTCACAGAATCTGTCAACAAATTAGATTGAAGTCATGCTCAGCTGGTCCCGTCTCTTACCGAAAGTCATTGTTGTCATCTGTGGCTCAGAAATATCTAGTAAAAGGACCTGAATGTCAAGTAATTTCAAATTTCCTCAGGTGCTTCTAGTTATGTCATTCTTCTCCTGTTGATACTCACTATAACACGATATGATGCTTTAAGGGCAAAAAGGTTCCACGGTCATGAAGGATGTCAGTTTATTTGTTAGCCTGGATTTAAAGATAAACAACTAAATAATGTCTTCAAGGTTTCAGTCAAAACTCTTGGCTTTATTTTTTTAAACTCGATCTTGTACTACCGCAACATAGTTTTTTTCTGGGTTTTAAAATAAATAAATAAATAAATAAATTAGAAAAATCATCTACAAATCAAGCACTTCACAAATCTTTAAATCCTTATCAGTGTCCTTCACATACATACAAAAATTGAGAATAGAACTTCCTTACAGGACTTGTGCACTCCAAACTGACACTGTATTTATGTTGAAATTTTGCCCTTTTTGTACAGTGTTTTTATTCTTTTTTCTGTTTATATATATATATATATATATATATATATATATATATATATATATATATATATATATATATATATATATATATATTCTGTCTTTGTGTGAGTTTGTTTGCTGTTATTGCCTGTCACTGTCACTTTGCTGCTGTTGCACAAAAATTTCCCTATTGTGGGACAATAAAGGATATTGCTATTCTATTCTATTCTATTCTATTCTATTCTATTCTATTCTATTCCATTCTATTCCTTAGTTAGGCTTCCATGCCTAGGACTCACTTTCCCCTCCTTCTCAGATCCTCAAAATGCGATAAGTCAAGATGCTATTGATTTTTTTTTTTTTTTTTTTTTTTAAAGTGCTTCAAGACATTTGTTGTGAATTCAGGCTATATAAATAAACTGAATTGAATATCCTAGATAAAATTCAGGCTTTGCTTGTCATTGTCTTCAAAAGCACTTACCTGCCTGTCTGTCTGTCTGTCTACAGGCTAATCTGTTGATTATTTTTTGGATTAACTGAGTAATAATTTGATAGCAAAAGATGCTTGATAGGAGATTTTTTTTTGTTTTGTTTGACAGATTGTGAACCGGGTGAAGCTAAAACTAGGCCACTTGAGTTTTGGGTAGAATATATTTACAGATACAGATATTTACATTACATTACAAATTACAGATATTTACATATATTTACAGTTTTTTTTCATCTTGAATGCAAAATGTATATATTTTTGTACCGTTTTGACTGAATTACTGACCTGAGTATGTTGTTCTTTTAGTAATGGCTTTTTTGAGTCATCTATCCATCCATTATCCATTACGTTTATCCCTGCAGGGTCATGAGGGGGGCTGGTGCCTATCTCCAGCAGTCATCAAGCAAGAGGTGGGGTCCACCCTGGACAGGTCGCCAGTCCATCGCAGCTTTTTGAGTCACTTCGCAATTAATCAATTACTAAATAAGTTGACGATTATTTCAGTTATCGATTCATAATGATTGATCCAATTAATCATTTCAGCTCTACTCTGAACAACAAACTTATAGAAGATATGTAGCATCTTGCTGCACACCTTGATGGATCTAAGCTTCCTCAAGCCGTACAGCCTGCTCTGTCTCTTCTTGTAGACAGCTTCACTGTTAAGTCTCTAATAGGGTTTGACTTAACCCTGTTTCTCTTAAAATCTATAATCATCTCATTTGTTCACATTCAAGGTGACTTGATTGTTTCCACACCATGCCACAAAGTGGTCTACCAGCTCTCTGTACTCAGCTTTTTGTCCATCTCTGATCCACCCAATGACTGCACAGTCATCTGAGTATTTCTGCAAATGACATGACTTGTGAATTGTGCTGGAACTCTGAAGTGTACAGGGTGTGAAGGAATCGTGACAGTACAGTTCCCTGTGGTGCTCCTGTGCTGGAGACCACCTTGCTATACACACAGTCCTTTAGTCGATTGTTGAGGTCGCCACCTGAGCCTTCTGGAGTTTCTGACTAAGCAAATCAGGCTGAATTATATTAAATGCACTGGGGAAATCAAAGAACATGATCCTCACAAAATAAGCAGCACACTTTTTTTGTCCAGATGGGTTTGTTGAAGTAGTTGTATGATTGTGTCTTCAACTCCAACTCCATGGCGATAAGCAAAGTGCTGGGTGTCTGATATCTGCTTGTTTGCTTTCTCAGGCCAACAGGAGTCTCTCCAGGATTTTCATGATGTGGGATGTCAGGGCAACAGATCTATCGTCACTGATGACTGATGTGTTTTCTTTGGTACAGGAATAAGGCAGGATGACTTCCACAACAATGGAACCTTCTCATGGGTCAAACTAAGGTTGAAGAGGTGTTACAGAATCCCATAGAGATGCTCTGCACAGGCCTTCAGGACTCTGGGCCTGACACCATCTGGATCTGCACGCTTGTTCCAGTTCAGTCTCTCCAGCTGCCCCTCCACCTGACCTTTAGAGACAGACACATGAGAGAGGGAGGCAAAGGGTGATCCTGATTTGGTTGTACTCCAAGGCTTGGCTGCACTGGTTACTATAAAGAAAGACAAGTCCTGACATTATATTATTGAGGAAGACAAAAGTGTGAGCAAAGGCTTAAGAGATATATAATATGAATTTACAATAGTGGCAAGGCGAGTCAGAAAAATAAAAACTTCAGCTTTCAAAGCCTTGGTGTGACTGGCCTACAAAAATGGAATCACAAACAAATGTTTCAGATTTTTTTGTGCATTATTCTTTTCTGGGTGCACCTGCCAAGATGTGCTTGTTATCACTTGGAAATTCTGCACAAAGTGACAAAGTTACAGAAATATTCTCATGCAGCAAGGATAAACCATGGCAGTTGCACAGGAGTAGTGGGGTGCGATCATCTAGTAGAATAAACATCACATGCATAATTTGTAAGTCTGACACCCTCACTTAAGATGTCAACCAACCAATTGTAAAATACATTATGTAATTTGATTTACGTTGCTGTGTTTTATATTTTTTGCTGATTTTATAATTACTTTAGCTTTTACATTGTAATATTTTTTTCTTTTATAACTCTTTTACATATTTATCATGTTAAAGAGAGAAGTCTTTCTCTGTGTTAAACATTTTGGGGTGTTTTGAGTCTAAAGTGTCAAAACTGATTATGCTTTGATTAAATATAGATTTTTTTATAAGTCAGAGGTATGCATTATGATTTCTCATAAAAAGATTGTTTATGGTATGGGACTGATAATTAATTAGTTTGAAAATAACTGACTGTGCCTTGGGATAATAGAGTCAATTGTGTTTGAGTGGGAATTGGCTACAAAGGCCAATTAATTGTTGGACCTTTCTTCTTCAAAATTGACACTAATTCTTCAGCCTCCAGCTATTATCTATCAATGGGATTTAAGTCCACACAATGCCTGAAAAAAAAATTAGTGTTGCTTCTGAACTGCCTGGTATTCAATATGTTTGCATTTGTCATCTGAAACTGAGCAATATAATTTGGTAAAAATTACTAAGAGAGAGTTCTAAGTGCCAGTGGAAGATTGGGACATGTAGATTCTGATGCATATGATTTTGATCAAATTTAATTTCTAATTCTCAGTCATTGTTAAACTGATGTCCATAAGTCTAATTCCCTCTTCAGTTTTAAGCCATAACCAGGTACAGACAACCCAGGTTTAATTGTATTCTTAAAAACCATAATTTGTTCCTGTGACATAAAGAGACAAGCAAAAGTGATTAGGTCCATAGGCTAGAGCAAAAGGCCCAGCAGATGTATAAAGTAAAAGCTTAAAATATAAATAAAAAGCAACAGGTTCAGAAGAGGGAAATATGGGGACCTGAAGATTGCCACTGACTCCAGAATCTCTCTCAGCTATCTCACTGCATTGAGTTTACTGTCAATGACGACAGGCTCTTTTTTGCTTCTAGAGTTATACCACCCAGCACCATTACACTGCCCCCATAGAAAGATGATGCTTGATTTGTGAAGAAATTTGCTTAGTATTCTCCATGCCATCTCCATACTTTTATCCAAACATCCAGCTTCGGCAGATAGAACCTTGAGTCATCACTGAATGTTTCACTATCAGTGCTATCAACACCAGGAAACGGGCTTGATATTGAAAGGCAATCATTGCTGCCTTTCTTTTAGCAGTGCTGTCGCTCTGCCCACATGCATGACACACTATGCATAGGGTACCAAGTGGCTTGGGGGGCACCAAAAAAATCATGTTTGTGAAAAATCATTATAATAATCAAAAATGAATCAAGAGTTGGGGCGGAAAAGAGAAAAAGAAACCAGTGGATGATGCTTGCACTTCGTTCACACTCCCTCTGTCTCCCTCCTGTCACCCTCTTCTCTTACTCGGCACGGCACTCAGATCATTCTGTAGCAGCTGGTAGGGAAAGAAGCAGGATGAATCACCAAATTATTTTAGTGTTGTAAACAGAAAAATATTTGCAAAGCACAATTTTAGATGCAGTTATTCGCTGCTGAATCAAAGATATACTGCTTTGAACAAATAAAAAACATGAAAAATGATTTTAAAAAAGCAAGCAAAGACTTGAGAAATAATCCCATGTTCATCATGTTACATCTGTCCTGCTTTAAAAATTATTTACTCAAGAGCAGTTACTGTTTGTTCATCTAAAATAATTATTTAACTTAATGTGAAAAGGTTCTGTAGACTTTTCTGATTTTAATAAGCTCCTCCTGAGGAATCTTCTTGAGGAAAACAAAACCTATCATGATTATATGGGTCAGTTGCCTTTGTAAAGTCAGACATTTTTGATGTTTTTAGGGGTTTGTGTCGAACAGGTATAGCATATGAAAACAGCAAGTCTTTTTCCTATAGCAGTCTATAGGATGAGTCCTTGTTCTGTATTACACTCCTCATTGTTACATTTAACTCATTGTACTTTGTTTCCTCATTTTGATCCCACTTGAAATCTGCTGTCTTTGTGAACCTTAATTTTTCACCACTAAATAAAGAGAGATCCACAGAAAATTACTGAATTACTGGTTATTCTCATTAGGGGTGGGGGCATAGAGGCACCCAAATGGTCAGCAATGGCTCTGCCTAGGCAGTTTCATAAATGTCTGGTCATGCACATGCTGTTCCTCAGTGTCTGATTAAAGATCTGTTTTGATAGTGTTATGCAAGTATTAACATTTCAAGAAGAAATCCTACAGTTCCTTTAAGCAAGGGTAAGGAATAGGTTTACTAGCAATGTTGTCTCACTGGGACGCCCATTTTGTGATCTGTCTTTGCTTTTGCTAGAAACAACAAACTAGGTCCAAATCTTGAAATTGGTACCAAGGCTGATACCGCATAATCATGTCTGTCTGCAGCCTTGAACACCAGCTTCCAGTTAACCTATGCCACAGGCCCTATCTATAAGGGACAAATGTAGCATGTCAATGCCTGAAGTGTACACAATGTCAACAAAGTTACAAGATCCATGCACAGAAGTGATACCAACAATGTGCTAGTCAGATGCCATGAACACACTCATTCAATCAGTTTCAATATCTCGCAGTATTGAAATGCTACCATATTGTTAGAGGAAAGTGTGTCTCATGAAGAGATATTCACTTGGTGCATGTGTCTTTGTCTGGTAAATGTGATTTTTGAGTCCCAGATGTGAAGGAGCGTGATTTTAGCTTGAAAATCTGTATTTTTTTTGTTATAGTAGATTTTTATCAAACAATGCTCTAACAACTTTTAAAGAATCTGTTCAACTGTTTATTTTAAGAAATTAAAGAATAATAAAGCAGAGGGCAGACACCTAAATGCTATTTCCTCACAAACTGATTGTCTTGTGACAACGAACAACTTTAATGCAACTAGCACCCGTGTTGTCCCCATTAAAAGAAAGCTAATCAGTCATACAAGGCTGGCTCTTATATTTAATTAAGACCTCTCAGAATTTGGAGAAAATTTACGCTGTCCATGTTTAGATTCCTAGTTAATCTGGAAAAATAGGTTCCTGTAGTAGGAAACCCTTGCTTTGGAAAGCTTAAACAGCATATTATTCAGTGATTAAACAGGAGAGCAAGAATAATCATAAGTTGTTTTGTTTTTTTTCTTTTTTCTTTTTTACGTGTCCTGTCCGGCACTGTGGCACTCGGAATTGTAAATTGTAAGTGTCAAGATGAGGCCCAACAGATTTACTTTCACAAGCAGAACATTATGGCTTTCGCCATGATGCTCCACTTGATAAATATACATGAAACTTTATTAGAAATTGCTTTGGGTTTATTTCAAATGTAATGGACACAGAGATGGAAAAGAAAGGAGAAAAGAAAGGTAGAAAAGTGGGGAAAAGGTTGAAAGAGAAAGAAGGAGATAGGAGAAGAGGAGAGAAAGCATAGAGAGAACTCAAATCAACCCCCTAGAAGTCTGGCTCTGGACCTGCAGAAAGAGAAAAAAAAACAAGACAGAAACCACAGCAACAAACAACATGTGCATATATAATAACAGTTTTAACATCACTTAAAAGTTGTATTCAGTGGTAACCGTGCCCCAACGTAGATTGTATCTGAAAAACATCAATACATTGCAATTTATCAAATTGCAATCTATTAAATGTACGTATGATTGAATTAATTTATTTCTGTGGATAAGCTGGGTCTATTTGACTTGTGAAGTGCTTTGAGGTGACATTTGTTGTGAATCAGTTCTAAATAAATAAACTAAATGGAACTGAATTGGACTGTTTTCTAAGTTAAAATAAATGATTACTCTCAGCCCACACACATTTAGCAAACAGACTCTTAAACCAAGCAGTAGGTGGTGGACTTTTTCTTTTATTTATTTATTTATTTATTTTTTTGGAATAACAGTGGGGCAACACAGGACTGCAGATAATTTATCAAAAGCTGTTAAAGCTGATAAAGCACACTGTGCCACACACCTGAGTTACCTTCATTAGCATTTTCTGTCATAAAAGGCAGCATGACTTGTGACAGATGCAGGTTTCTCGTGCAACATCTTGACTGATGTAGTAGTTGACATCTTCTCAACAATAGCATCTTCACTTTTCATCACTATGTTGTTGAGACAACATGGCATGTCAATTAATTTAGTATTTGAGTCTGTTCATCTGTAGTGGGGTAAATTTACTGAAGCATACTGAACATGCGCTTAAAAATACAGAGCTGCTCTTCACATCTGCTTTCATCTACAATTATTCAAACACCCTAACTAGTTCAGTGCTTTTACAGAGCACAGCCTGATCAAAAGGCTGTTTATGGAGTCATTATGTGGACATTAGGAAGCCTCTATTTCAAGCATTGCTTGAGGGTCTTTGTTAAAAAGGCATTTAAGCCACTTTATGTTTTTTATGACTGGATATAGCAAATGTAGGCACCATTAAAGTAATAAAAGAGAAATTTGATCAATTGAAATCATCATAATGTTTTATTCTTTCTATCTATGTTTAAGAAGTCAGCAATATACATGATTGACAGAGGAACAGATCACATGTAAGGTTAATAAAAGGGTGCAAAAAAGTGGAACTCATTGTTGGCATGTCAACATTTTCAAATGTGCATTTGCAAAATTAATTAACTAAACTGCGTGTAACTACATCCCCTTGCTTATTCCCATGCCATTCCTTTCCTTTTCATTCAACTCCTCATTGCTTTCTTCCATCAATGAAAATGTGAGTTCCCTTCGGAGCAAGAAATAAGAAGTTGGTCCCACTCCACTGGCCAAAATAATGGAGAAATGACTGAGGCAACAGGCGACGGTTATTTACAGCCTTTATTTATTTATTTGCTCAGACCGTATCTTGTGGAAGCATTGAGGAAGGAGAAAAAAGTAATATAATTTTTTTTAATGCTGCTTCCCTTTGCAGATAATGTCCTGGGTGTTATTTTCTTTCTCATCTGGATTGCTCATTAAAAAAAAGTGTTCAAGGAATGCAAATCATTGATCTTATTTCTCAAAACAAATTCTGTTTAAGCCCAGCATTTTACATTTTAGACTTAAACCCATTTTACTTTTTAACAAGTAAAATGTTGAGCTTTTGTGTTGTTTTTAGAATTTGTATAAGGCAAATGAAAGAAAAAGCTAAATGCACAGCTCAAAAGTGCATGCAAATCTCATGCTAAGTTCAACGAGCAGGTAAGCCATACATAGTTAATATAGCCACTCACAGGTCTTTTTACTTTGGCTCTGCCTTTGATTCATTTCTCCCGTTTCTTTTTGATCTGCCTTTATTGTTTGTAGGACTTTTTTTCTCTGAGTTTTGAAGTTTTTGTTTGTATTTTATTCATGCTTGGTTTTGATCTCTGATTCTACGTCCTTTTTCACTTCATCTCTTGTCACTTGTGTCTGCTGAAAGTAAGATTTTTAAAATGAAAGATGAAATGGTTAAGATAAAAGAAACCTGAACAAGAATAGTAAAAAATAATAGGATCTGCCAGACATGCTGCACCTTGCAAAACATATATACCCTTTGAACATATCCACGTTTTGTTGCATTATTTCCACAAAATATTTTTATGGGATTTTATGTGATACACCAACAAAGTTGATAATAAATGTAAAGTAAATTGATACATGGTTTTCATTTTTTTTTCACTACTGAAGGAAGTAGTCAGCTACTAGAAACCCACAAGATGTACTGTGGATATTGTTCCATCTCATCTGCTAATAGATGTTTTTGATATTGTGGGTATAAGTGTGCTGTCTATTATTTGTTTTCAGTCTAAAACCTCAGACAAAACCTAGATTCAACAATTTTATTGACCTTCAGACCAATTTCTAAATTGCCTTTTCTTTCTTAAGTCCTGGAGAAAGTTGTTATTGAGTTCAGACCTTTGTAGATCAAAATGGTATCAGTGGGGTATATCAGTCTGGTTTTAAAGTGCACTACACTACACCACAGAGACTGCTCTTTCAAAGGTTTTAAATGACCTCTTAACTTTTACAAATTTGGAAGGTCCTGCCATATTAATACGCTTGGACCTCAGTACTTACTTCAATGCTGTTGATCATAGTATCCTTGTCTCTCAGCTTGAGTACTGTGTCAGCATCAAACTCTTACCTATCCAAACGAAGCCTTTCCGTCAGATTGGTTAATACATCTTCCTGACAAACCTCACATTCTTGTGGGGTGTCCCAGGAGTCCATTCTTGATCCAGTCCTCTTCTTAATCTATATTTGAGCCTGTCGGCCCTGGTGGTTATGTCCATGGGCAAGACACTTCACCCACCCTGCCTGCTGATGATGGCCAGAAGGGTTGATAGGGCCAGTATAGCAGCCTTGCTTCTGTCCGACTGCTCCAAGACAGCTGTGACTACAGTCCAGTAGCTTGCCATCAACCGCGTGTGTGTGAATGGGAATGACTGATTTCGTCATCAATGAAAATCCTAAGAAACATGACATGACATGTGGGATACTGTGCTGATGGTGCAAGGAGTTTGTCCTGCGATCGGTGGGTTACTGGTTCAATCCCTGCTCCCTCTGTGGTTGTGTCTTTGGTGATGGTCAGAGGGCCTGGTGGTGCCAGTACATGGGAGCCTCACTTCTGTCAGATTCCCACATGGTGGCTGTGGCTACTATCCAGTAGCTTGCCACCACCAGTGTGTGAATGACTGAATGTAATGTAATGTGAAGTGCTTTGGGGTCCTCTGGACTTGATAAACTGCGATACAAGTACAGGCCATTTACCATTCATTTATATGCATAAGGACAAAAAAAATCGTATCATTTCATTTCATTGGGACAACATGTGGGATGATGTGGCGAAGTTATCTGCTTCATTGTGAAGCAGATCATTCGCAGATTTACATACCACTGAAACACAGATCTGTGAATCCTCTGAAGATTTTATCAAATTGTTAGGAGGATGTTAATACATGGATGGTTTTCAGCTGTCTTAATTTAAACAAACAGAAAACGGAGGTCATTTTGTTTAATCCCTGTGCCCCCGAAGATTTTGGCTTCTTGGAGATTTATAAAAAACGTTTGCGAGAAACTTAAGATTTTTGACAGTAACCTAAGATTTGCTAAGCACTATTATCAAAACTACTTTTTTTCATCTCCAGATACTTGGGAAGTGAAGCCATTCCTCAGTTTCAGAGACTTTGAGAAAGCTATCTATGCCTTTATCTTATCTCACATCTCTTACTGTAAGGCTACGTTCGCACTGCAGCCTGAAATGATCCAAACCCGATTTTTTTTTTTTACCCTTATGTGACCTGCATCTGATTTTTTTCATGACAGTCTGAACAACACAGATCGGATTTTTACAAATGCACTCCAGGCCACTTAGATAAGTTATCCTAAATCCATTACGTATCTGATCTTTTCAAATGTGACCTGTGTTTGTACGGCCAGGTTGTATTGATCTGACCATTTATACTCGACAAGCGTCATTATTCTGTATCCTGATACGTGGAAACAGGAAGAAAAACAACAACCATGGTGGACAATTAAGCGGAGAGCAGTCAGTGGAGAGAGTTGATAATGTGCTTGCTCCAGTTGGACAACAACTTTAAAATCACAAGATATGCCCCATCCATGTTTACTTTCACAGTATTTGTGAAAGTAAACATGGATGTCATAGCTACATACGACACATAACGTCATAGCTACATATGACGTTATTGTGTCCTCTACTGTGCATGCGGAACACATGTTTGCAGTTCACACAGGAGATCACATACAAGTCACATATATTTGGAAATGTGAACAACCACGTGAAGAAAATTGGATTTCACAAAAAATCGGAATTGTGCATTAAGACCTGCAATGCGAATGTAGCCTAATAGCCTGATTAACTGACTCCAGGTGGTCCAAAAGGTTGCAGCATGGTTATTAAGTGGCACATGCAAGCAAAACGACATATCCCCCATACTAACATCCTTACACTGGCTGCCAGTTAGTTTCTGAATTAATTTTAAGATTTTTTTTTTTTTTAATTTTTTTTTTTAGATTTTGTACAGGTTAACAACCTGATGCTTTTCTGATCTTTTGAACTAGTACTCTCCCTCAAGATCATTGAGGTCTGCAGACCAGACATACTAGCTGTCCTAGTGTCCAGATTAAAGCACAGAGGACATTGGGCATTTGTTGTGACTTCTCCTAAATCGTGGAACAAACTGCAGCTTCACATCAGGTCTTCCCTAATATCAGACATTTTTGAAACCTGTTGAAAAACCCACTTTTATTTTTTGGCTTTTGGTCAGAATGAGTTCAGACTATCTTAATTGTGTTATTTATTACTCAAGTCTCTCATTTTATGCTTCCTTACTTAAATTTTATCATGTCTTCATTGTTTCTATTTTATTGATTAATTGTGCAGCACCTTGGTCAATAGCTGTTTTTAAATGTGCTCTACAAATAATTTTGATTTTGACAAGTACAAATCAGAGCTGCGTGTTCATTTTCATTTAGGCTTCTTGACTTTAATGACGCAAAAAATCCAGTGCAACCTTTTTATGTAGTTCTCCAGCTACATTTCAATACTCACCTATAGTCATAAAATACAGTTGGAAATAAGGATGGCCGAATTGGAAACTGACCATGCATCACTCATACAATTGAGCATTGGGTGGGTAGATGGATAGGGGGATGGATGGAATCCCTGCCAACATCTTATAATCCATTGTTTTAATCAGGGCACAAACCATTTGTTAGTCAGAAAGCAATTCACCTCAATATTCATCCCAACAGTCAAATCCAGTGATTCATTTCATGCTCTACATCTTTTTTTGGCTGCAGTTTAATTCTTCGTGTTGTATCTCTTGAGTTTCACCTATGTAACACTCTGTTGCAGGGCTTGTTGCATTCGTTAACTGGATCAGTAAACTGAAAGCGTATCCCTGGCTCACAGAGCAGGTCCCTTAACCTTAGACTACTGGGAGTGGAGCTGTTCACCAGCCAACAGATTACACAGATAGGACTGATTCCTTTGCAGGGAGGCAAAGATCTTGTTCAATTTTATCATTTCACAGTCTCCAGTTAACATACAGAATCTACTTTCTAAAAATGGAAGAGTGAAGACAGAAATACTGTCCATTACTCTCCTGAAAACCAAGAAAGGACCATGTTTTTAGACTCTACTAATTTTAAAGGCCTACTTCCCTGCTTCAAATGAAGGTTAATGATTTGTTGGAAACTGAGATCCTTCTTCCTAAATTCAAAACAATGACACAAACAAGCCTGACCAGGTGTGCACAAATCTGGAGCCACTAAGACGGGAACATAACAGCACAGCCAGAAGGGTGTACGAGGTGCCCTTCTCTGCTTCTAATATATCCAGGGTGCGTGATTGATTTTTTTGCACAGGAGCTGGTGTCTTAATGTCCTAATGCATTGCGCTGTCACAAAGGGCTGCCTTGGCAAGCTGCCCTTTCCACAGACTGATCTGTCACTCGATTGGATGAGACCAGGGTAAATAAATAAAGAGGGAGGCTGCTAAAGGTGGGCTTTAGGAGGACAAGGGATGGGCAACGAGCATGATTACATTGCCAGATAATCATAAAATATCTCACCACACAGGGATGTATTTTTCTCCTATAAAACATTCTCCAAAGCAGTTGTGCCGCACACACGGAGATTATTTCGCAATGTTTATTGTTTCTTGACTGGATATTGATTTGACAAGGTCAAGCCTGGTTTATATCAGGCCACAGGCTCCTGTTTTAATTCTTTGAGGTGGATGATTCCTCCAAAATCGATATACTGTTCGACGGCATCTGTAGGTACTTTTACAGCTCTGAAAAGATCTGAGAGGCCTACAATCTCATGGTTTTGTTGATCTAACTTCTTTACCACATTCACACCAATCTGTTCTTACTTTGTAGCAACTTGATTTCAGTATAAAATTTCCTCACCAAAGCAAGGTGTGAAGTAGTGATTTCACAGAGTTGCTCATGAAAACTATTTTCTTAGGGGAAAAAAAAAAAAAAAAAAAAAGAAAAGTTCTCATTTGCTCAATTTTATGGCTGAAAATCTATATTTAATAAACTGTCACAATACTCAACACAATGTTCATTTAAAGTCAATAGGCAGCGGAAACAGGTTCTGAGGGGATGTTTTATGATCTTCTAAGCAATGTGAAAAGTAATATCCCAGTAGGGAAGAAAACAGATTGCCTGGAATTTTTTATTATGAATATATTAAGTGCTGTATAGACATGTAAAATCATTCAAACATATTGCTTGATTTTTTTTTTAAAAAAACCAAAATAACACCATTGATCATAAATCAGTGATATTCTTGGTATAACTTTACCTTTGACAAAATGTTCTGTATCTGCTCTTTCTTTGTCATTAACATACTGCTTAAGTGGAAAAAAAGCCTGAAGCTGTCAAATATTTATCACCCCCAGACAATGATTCTTTTCAAATCCTAACCTAACTCTTATCTAATTTGATCTAATCTAATACAATTTTGACTAATCAATATATTTTAATCTAATAATCTAATCCATCTACTCTAATATAATATCTTCTAATATATTTAATCCAATACCTATACTTAATATATGTATTATAATCTAAATTACTGTTGAAACAGGATGTTAACATACACTGTGTAAAAAGACATTTTTTTCTCACTATTTTAAATTCAATCAGCAAAAACTTGTTTTAGGTCAGGTAGGATTCAAAAAGTCATTCTATTTGCTAAATGGCAGAATAATGAAATATAGAATTTTTAATATATATATTTTTTTTTACCTTTTTCAAATTTTGAAGTTTACATTCACTAAGATAGTTATGCCTTTGGACAATTTGGGAAATCCCAGTTGATGATGTCATGGCTTAGTTAGTTTGTGATTAATTCACAACATGTGAGCTAAATCTAGGAACACCTATGGTTGTATTTTAGAGCAAAAGCTCAGCACATTTCCTGGTAGTACACCATGAAAATAAATCAGTCAAGATATCAGGAAGAGAACTGGGTCACCCTTGCATACATTTCCAGATGCCTGAAAGTGGCCATGTTCTTTTGATAAAGCAATTTTATGCAAGTCTTAACAGCATATGAGTGTCCACTTACCACACTGTTCAGTAAGAAGACAGATTCTGTGTCTCATAAGTAAATGTGTTTTGGTATGAAATGTACATATTATCCCCAGAAAAAAAAGCAAAAGTGAAAAGTTTGTGAAAATGGTGGCTCAAACTGGAATTGGAGTTTGGTTATCCACATTGAACTGTGTCTTATAATGATATGGACTAAAAGGCCAATAACAGAGGAGGAATCTTATTTAAAAAGCAACATAAAAAGACAGCTTACAGTTTACAAAAGCACACAGGAACAACAAGCCAAATTTTTTGGAGACATGTCTTGTAATCTGTTGACACTAAAATGAAAATGCAATAACCATTGTTAATTCAATTTAAGTCAGTCAATTTATATAGCATCAATTCACAACACATTTCATCCCAAAGCACTTTATAAAACAAAAGTAAATTTAATCCAATCATACATCCTGATCCTAGTTATCAAAACATGCAGTGAAATTTGTTATTCAAATTCTTGTAAAAATTCTGTCTATCTAATGAAACCCAGCAGATTGTATCGAATCACTGACTTGCAGCATTCACTTCTCCTGGATCAGCATGTAGCGACAGTAGAAAATCACTTACAATGTGTTGTTGACTTTGCACCAATCCCTCATCCTGAGCAAGCACTTAGCAACAAAAAGAAGGAAAACTCTCCTTTAACAGAACCGTCAGCAGAACCTGGCTTAGTGTGAGGGGATATCTGCCACAACTGGCCAGAGGTTTGAGAAGACAAACCTGACACAAAAACACCCCAAACAGAACTCCTGATCTTGGAGTACTTTCTGTGTTGAAGAAAAATGCAAATTTAATGGCAGTAGTTGCTCCATTGGTGGCTTTCAACATTCTTAAAGGCAACACTGCCAAATATTAAGGTAATGTAGGTAAACTTCAGAATTTTCTTATGGGGTTGGGTGATTGGACGAATTTATCGACCATCAACAATAGGCTGAGTCATTTGCTGGTTGTTTTTTTTTAGGAGTGATTTTTTTTTTTTTTTCGGGGGGGTGGCTATGAGTTACTCTCATAATCACGGTATTAACAATGCTTGATTAAAGCCAGCAGATGCCGCCCATGGAAAAAGAATATATAATGCCGTTTTTAATGATGTACGCAAACTCTTTCCAGCTGCAAGCAGAGCTTTTATTTCCCCAGAGTACATCTAAGTGCAGTGGCGATTTATTTACTCAAGCTTAGAACAGTAAGGCAGAATCTCATGTTCATAAAATCAGAAAAAAAAATGGTAACATGTCTTTTTTTTTTTTTTTTTTTTTTTTAAAAAATGGTATTGGAATGTATATATTTACTCTAATGAAATTTATCTATGTATCTTAATTTTTATACCTTCGGTTCTACTATACATTATTGACTAATCTATCTAATGAAATATGATGTAGTATATTATCTGATCTAATCTACAGTATATCCACTCTGAAATAAGAGAATATGATTTATTTTGTCAAATCTATCTGATATAATGTATTTTAATATCATTTCAACCTGGAGAGACTCACATAAAGACAGAGCAGCAATTAGAAAATTTTATTGAAAGAAAGAAAGCAACGTTTGTGATTAAGTGACTCTTTCATTTTGTGATGTGATGTTACTCAAGTAATAATACAAATGAGCATCAGTCAGTTGTTACTGTTTTAAAGTTTTTTTCAACAGCTTTATCTGCTTTCGATTCAGAAAAATTACTGTTCTACTCAGGGACCTAAATAAGTAGGCAAATTGTCCATTATTGTCTCATTTGGTCTGATCAATACCTGTTATGAAAGATGCTTTTAAAAAAAGCTTATTTATTTTTACTATCACTAGTTTTCTTATGATTTCTTTCTTCACATGAAATGGATGGCAACAACAAACACTCAACATAAAAGAGATGGCTGGGACATAAAAGACACCTGCAGACTGTAGAAAACTGGCAACCTAACAATGAAAGAGAAATTATAAAACTGCCAATTGCTGCCTCGTGAGAAATCACTGAATTGAAGTATATTTGCTGCCAAGAAATTGTAATTTGCAGCTTCAGCGGAGTGCTAAAATGTAATGACCCCAACTGAACCATAGAGAAATAAAATAAATAAATAGAAAAAAGACTAAGGAATTAGCTTACACCATAAGTATTTATGCATGCCAGCTCCTCTTCTAACAGCATTTGAAAATTAATAATTGAATTATTTTTACACTGATAGAAAGAATAAAAGCCAAACAATCTACAAACAAATGCATCTTGCTCACACTGTGGTTTAGATGGGATAAAACAGACACTGGCTCTGTTGTTTGCCACATTCCTCCAGTCTGCCCTGCCCTTGTGCCCTCTTTGTTGAAAACTGCATGGAGCTTAAGAAACCATAGTCAGGAAGTTTGATTCTACAACAAACTACATGCACACTTGACTGGTCCCACTGGTGCAGGAGGAAAACCAATAAAACATCTGAGAGCAAATGGCAAACTCTGACCAAGCAAGAGAAACAAGGGAACTGCAGGACACCTACAACTCTGCTGTGATTCTGAAGTAAACACTGAACTTTTAACCCACAGTCAGAATCTTCTGCTGCTTCTTTGCTCTTTTCTGTTTGCATCCCTTTTTTGTCTGTTTTATAGTGTAGAGTAGCAGCAGTCGGGTTAACACTATGACCCAGGGGAGGAGGTTTTTCTTGTCTGTGTGTTATTTTTTGTAAGAACTCCTGGGGAAAGTGACAGTGTTCCTCTTTGAGCTTGGTGAACTGGCTCATTTTGAAGAAACTGTCCTTTTAGGTGCCAAAGTTATGGTACAGCTTCACAGCTAATTGTTCATACAGTGCAGCATACATGCTGACAGGAATCACTGCTTTTCTTCTTTATGTGTGCATCCATGCATTTTTTGTCATGGAGTGAGGGCAAAGTGATTCACTCCTCCCTTATACTTAAAACACATTACAAACTCTATCTTTGCTCTGACAGCAGCTGCCAAAAAAGAACTAGTTTTGCTGTGACAAGTGCCAGTTGTTATTGCACATATGGAAGCTGACATTAATACCTTCTATATAGGGCTTAGAATGCTCACTGAGGCTCCTTTTATTGTCACTGTCCTGAAAGCTGGGAATCTATGGCACTTTCACTGTGCCATAGTGAAGCTTAAAATATACTGTCCTACAATTTGTTCACACTAACTCCATCCATCCACCCATATCCATCCATCCATCCATCCATCCATCCATCCATCCATCCATCCATCCATCCATCCATCCATCGTCTTCAAGATAAGAAAAACTGGGTTACAAGAATAAGGCTTATGTAGTCCCTCCTGTGGGTTCTGGGTCTGTCCTGGGGTCTCCTCCATATGGAAAGTACCTGGAAAACCACCAAAGGGAAGCATCCAGCAACTATCTTGCTCAAATGCCTCAAGGAACTCTGCTGTAGTTCAGGCTGCCCCTCCTGATTGATTGAGTTCCCCCCTATCTCAAAGGATAAGTCTAGCCACACCACAGGAGAAGCTAATGACACCTGTTTGTGTCCAGGATTTTGTTCTTTTGATAATCATCCATATCTCATGACAACAGGTGAGGCTGGGAGTGCAGATGGATTTGTAAATTGAGAGCTTTGCTTTATGGCTCAACTCTGCATTTACCATGACAGACCACAGGAGCACTTATATTAATGCAGATGTGACCCAACTCCATCTTTTCAAATAATCAAAAGGCAAAGAACCATCCCCGAGGTTCCTAAACCCAAACCAGACACTCTTCTCTCTTTGACTAGGCCTTAAGTTCCTGTTCATGAATACCACAAACAAGATCAGTAATAAGAGGTAGCCGTGGCAAAATCCAACCTGCACTGAGAACTAGCTCAATTTTGTCCCGAGAATGCAGACACAGTTCTTGCTTTGAGTATAGAGGGACTGATAGTCCTTATAGCAATCCAGATAGGTAGTACTTTATCAATCCCCTTAGGAAAAATGTTGAGTTACAGTATGCATGCTCAGTTTGAGGGAGTGCTGTAAAGTCAATGACACAACGGCATACGATTGCTACATACTCGTCCGGGAGGAGTGAATGTTGCAAGTCAATGACTCAACGCAATCTGCTGGGTTTCCTTGGAAACTTTTTGAACTATTTTGAATAATTAATTGAGCTTACTGTACTGTTTGATAACTAGGCTCAACTGGAATGTATGTATGATTGAATTTATTTATTTTTTCTTTTGTAAAGTGCCTCGAGACAACATTTGTTGTGAAATGGCGCTATATAAATAAACAGAAATGAACTGAATTGAACAGCATCAGCAAAACCATTTGGGACGAAACATAGATAAGATGCAAACAAAACCACTAGTATGTACTAGTATTGAAATATTAGTAACATAAGTTGCTGAAGGAGGACAGATTAATCATTAATCATTCATCCACACTGCAGTGAAACACAATATAAAGAATAATTACACACAAAATGTTTTCAGTTCTTTATTTATGTTAATTATGATGATTTGTTGCTTAAAAGTAATGGAAACAACATTTAGGATTAGATCAGACCAATAAAAAAAAACATTTTTAGCACAGAAATGTGAGCTTCATGAAAACTATGTTTAATACCTGTTTAAAAAGATTGTTATTTTCAAAAGGTACTTTTAATCTGACAAATGAGCCTCATCATATTCTGATTTATTGAATATAATGATAATATATAAAGTTAAGCTTTTCTAGGGAGGCTGTGATAAGGGATCCCTTAGTAGTTACAATACTGTCTCCAGTTTTCCAAGGAATACTACTTATCTCATTTGACTTTTTACTCAGAGCAACACAGTGATTCCAGAGGTTTGCGCTGTTGCTTCACAAGTCAGATCTCAGTGGGGGCTTTTCTGCATCAAGTATGTGTTCTCTCCAGTTACCAGACTACTCCTGCACTCCAAAAAAACATGTATTTTAGCCCCTAAATCTGTGTGAAGAGGTCCCATATAAGTTTTAATACTGCATTTATGTATTTTCAAGAATTATGGAGATAAATAATCATACCAATGCCCAAATCTCATTTATCACTAGGTTATTTAGGCAGTTGGAAAACACCTCCTAAGAAAGGGAATGAATTAATGCATGATCATTATAAAACATCCTGCAAACCAAGGAATGGCCAATGTTAGCCTATCATATGCGATCCTATTAATTTACATTAATGTTTATGTTTGTAATGTAACAAAAATGTGAAAAAGTTCAAAGGGGAAGGAAATGTTCCTGCAAAGGACTGTAACTTCTCTAACTTCACCCCATTTAGTAAAAACATTAAGGGGACCCCAAAAAACTAGGACTGGGGATAAGTGTAAAGTGCAAGATGATAAAAAAAACAAATCTCTAATAATCTTTGACAGTTCCATAAACTGTTGTAAGGCTGTGCATGACTTCATAGTATGCTTGCAAATCTAAACTTGTTATTACCAACATGACAAAATAGACAATATTATGCATATCTAAGCAACACTGCAACCTCTAATGATGACACTGATGACCTAGAAAAAAATGGTTCCTGGCAAATGTTGATTATATGTAATCACATTCCTTTTAATTGTATTTGTTATAATCATTTATGCAACAGGTAATGAGCTTCTAATTACATGTCTTGTTTTTATTAGGAGGTAATAATGATCCTGGTCCAGATGCATTGACTTCATTTACTATATTTCGCTGTGGTAAATGCTGATTGTGTGCCATAAACCTTCCATATACAGGATAGTCACCTTCATCTTGAGACAAATAACATTGCAAATAAATTTTATGAGCAGGGCTTAACCAGTTGTTTCCTATTTACTTGATGTTGGTATCAGCATAGTTCTGCTCACTAAACTCTTTAAGCCCTGAGCCCTTTGAGCATTGCTGATAGTGTTGTTGTTAAACTCTTGTTGATATTCAATCATGAGCCACTGGAAAGAGGGAGGACTGTGGGAAGCAATCTTCAGTCCTCGGGCCGTTATACCACCAAAGCTTCCACGCTTCAGTGTGACCCGTCATCTTTCAACTTTGGTGGCTCAGCACTCGTCCGCTTGAAGTGGTAATGGCCTAAAATGGAGGTCATATCACGCAGGGTCATTATCTGCAAAGGCACATTAGGCGATTATCTCTGCAGCTGTTCTTTGTGGGTCACTGCAGTCTGCTGTTAAAGCTGTCTGCGAGAGAAGAATAACTTGCCTCTTTCACACGGTTGGGCTCATCAACAATATGGACACCCACACACTAATAAATGTCATCACACACAGTGCACTAAACAAACTGAAGTTTTTCTAGAATGTTGGCTCCCAATACATTTAGATTTAGCACAACATGAAGCGAGAGGACAAAAAAACAAGAGAATTGAAGACATCAAGTAAAATAAACAGACTGGAATTTCTTGCACTGGATCTTTTTCACCAGCTTCATCAGTGCAGCCTCTAATTAAGACTAATTAGTAGTCACTGGGGAAACAAGCAGGCTTAAAAAGTCCTTAATTAATGTGTGGACTCATGATGCCCAGGCATAACAACTTCCTAAGCACCTGCTTAGCACAATGGACCATATTAACCTTCTGCTGCTTGCAGGCCCCCTTCTCCAGATATCCAGCAGAATCTTTAACAAGCAGTTGCAACCTCTGATCAGTTGTGAGATCTGAGCTGGGTACTTTCACATTGATCAGCGGCTTAATGGCCTTGTCCAGTGTTTTCCATGGTTGAACTTAATTTTTGTGAGAACTTTGAATTGAACAATTCTGTTTTTCACATCATGAACTTAAGGTGAGAGGAGCTAATCCAGGCATTTTTAAACAGTGCTCAATTCAGAAGTAAACAAAAGATGTAAACTTCATATTTTGGGAAGGGGCAATTTTTTGATACTTCATACATAAAAAATGAAGGTGAAACTTGATGCATTTGGTCTCTTCTTGTTTCCTTAGACTGTTGTACAGGTACATAACAAGAATAACAGCAAAGATGCTGTCTTTGATTTCTGAAAGACTGGTTTTTGTCTGCTGATATCCTTAAACAGAATCAAGATTTCTTTCTGCTTTAAGAGTTGTTGCAATTATAAACATAGTCTTAATGAACCCATTTTCAGTCGAATTTTCAGACCCTTTGGGCTTTCTGATAATGGAAACAGTATTATATTATTGGAATTCTGGTACAGTAAAATATAATTTATTTCAGCAAAGACAGCAGATGAGATTTGAACACATCTAAACAACCTGGCAAAGGGATTACACAATAATGGTGAAGTTCAGAATCAATGCTAAGTGGTGAGTGATTTCCTATTTATGACTTTATTTCAGGAAAAAGATGAACATGAACCAAAATGTTTTTAGGTAGTGAACTAGGAAGATTATTTTTAACCTAGGTAAATTTGTTCTTGTTAAAGGTATAAGACCAGTGTTGTGCTAGTTCACACAACACTGGTCTTATCCCTTCTATAGAAAGTACCTTTGTCAGTAATGCACGGTAGGGTTGGGGTCTTTACTTTATAGCAGACACGGTTCATATCTTGACACCCTGCCAATGAATCAATTGGTCATGTGTTGTTTATAAATGAGCCATGAACAACTCTAAGGGTCAACCCTTTTCAGTGAATGAGAGTAGTCAAATCAAGAAAGATTAATCTTCTGAGAATTCATGCAGTGAAAGGATCCATGCAGGCAGGCGTTAATTCTTGTCAACAACATACAATGACAAACTAGGATCTGTCGCCATACAAGGGCTTACCCCACCTTACAGCAAGGCAGCACTTGAACCAGCTCTCTGTTCAAAGGGTCCGGACCTCCTGATTCCCAAACATTCCCAAACAGGACAGCAGGTAGTATGCAAGCTGGTGTTGAGAAGAATTCATTCAGCCTCTCAGTGCCTTCTTCCATGCACTTTTCTCAGCTGATGGCCTGGACCAACTTGTAGCAGCTGGATTAATTTTAACAGCTTGGACAGTAAGCTCCAAGGGCGTTGTTTTAGAAATTTCACTAAAGTAACCGATTAAGACCAATCTTAAAGGTGACAAAACTCAATTATTTGAATGTCCACAACTTCCAGTAGAATTTTTATTGCTTTCATTTGCAGAGTTTAGCAGGTACAACGCACAGTAAAAATCCAGCAAATTAGGAAAAGTAGATAAAGAGCAAAACTCATCAAATTATGCTTAATTAATTTTCCATATAACTGTGGCTGAGTGAACGTTTTAGATGTAATAAATTTGCGAGGAGACAGAAAGAGAGAGAGGCTCGCACCACATGGGAAGCTCTATTCTGGGTTAATTCAGTCTTTGTGTGGAAAACATGGTATAATTCAATATTCCCTGATGGATAAATGTAGTCCCAATAATCCAAAAAAATCCTTGAACTTGTTCTGAACGGAACCCGTGAAAGTTCTTGGATCCAACAAAAAGAAAAATCCCAGCGTGAAGAGAGGTTTTGAGTGTAATTTCAAATTCTGAGTCCCCAACCCTTTGGCTCTTGGGTTGGCCTCATCAGGTTGAGGCTCAGTTCATCTCTTAAAAACGCTGATGGTTAGTTCTTCAAGGTCTCTTCTCCTGATGTTAACATGAAGACTGTCCCCAAGGCACAACACTGAATATTTCCAAGGATCGTTCCCTCCAAGCCTCACATTATTCTGTGTGTACGTGACTGCTTCTTCTAATGGAATCTTTACTCATTCTTGGTCCCTATGAGGACATGTTTCCTGTGTGTCTTCATGAACAGCCCTGACCCTTAATTATGTGTCTGCTCTCTGGAAACTTAACTAAATTTCCCATTTTACCCTATCTGAAGTCCTCTTTTGTAGTTCTGCAACCTTTTGCCAGTCTGCCCATCTTTCCATCACACTAGAACTAGTCTGCACATCTTTGCAAGGTGTCAGTGTTGCCTTCCCTTTTCTTACAGGTGCATGATCCCTGACACTGGATGAACTTCTTCTTTATGCTCAGGTTATAACTTATCACGACCTCCTTTCACCTTCAGTTCCATTGCCCCATACTCCTTTTTACTCAAGCCACATCTGAGACGTCTCATGTCCCCATCTTACTGATTAATATATTTTGACATTTTCAATCAAAACATAATTTAAATCACAAAGACTTACTTTGGACATCACTTTACTTCCCATTTACTGATATCATTGTTTAGCATTGTAAGGCCCTAGCAGTGAAAGTGCTGTGAACACCTGTTGTCAACATAGTGTTTCCTATTATTATTGTGATTCTCAACACAAAAGAAGCGCTAATTTGGAAGCATAAACATATACAAAAACTCACCAAACTTCACCCAAAATTGTGTTATTTTAGTGTTCCCTTTAATTCTGTGAGCAGTGTATATTACTCTGGAAAATCTAAAACTTACTGATTTTTCATTATGAAGAATAAGTACATAGTATTTAATTATAAAAAATGATAGGAATTTTTTTTTTTCTTAAAGCACACATTAGCTCATCCCAAATACTCTGCCCTCTGCTTTCAACAGTCCAGAAACCCCAACTTTCTCAATACCCCATCACTATGGAGACTCACTGGTCCAAGGCACATAAAGATCCCCTTTTTGTGATTTCATAGTCTTCTGTCCATTTATACTCAACCAACTGTTCTGCGCAGTTTTGCAAGATCCTGCTTTTGCTTTTAATTAAGAGGGGGAATCGGTCAGATCCCAATTATTTTTAACACATCATACAGTTATTTTAAAAGAAAAAGGGGGAGCAGGTCCTCTAAGACTGTGAGTATAGTGATATAGACCAGGTACACAGAGATGGGGAGTATGATTTAAATTAATGAGTTTTTTTGTTTGTTTGTTATTTTTTTGGGGGGGTGTAAATGAGCAAACAGTGAAAAAGTGGGTGTATTTCAATGCAATGGTACTTAAAAAGTATAGTGGCACCAAGCATTGATTCAATACCTGATGGAGCTTAAGACATGCTCAGTGACATGTAAGTACTAACTCTGCCCTCCAAGTTTGAAAGGCAGCAGATTTGAACAGCTCTAATCTGTTCTCAGTAAGTGTCACATCCACAGAGCTGTGTTCAGGTTGGTGTGCATATGTGTCTCTCTACCCACCTCTTCCTTGCAGGGTGTGACTAGCAGGTGTGTCCCCTCAGCTGCAGCTCATCATGACTAATCAGAAGGAACATAAAGAGGAGCAGATTCCTTGAGGCAGATGCCAGATTGTTTTGCTCTTCAGTGTGGTAATCAGGCCTACATTTTTTGCATTATTCTTTCCCCAAGTTCTCCTTTAATCTCAGTTGTTGTACTTTTTACAAGAACCATTTTCACAATAATGGCCATGTTCCTACATTCCAGTCCTCTGCTTCTTCATTCCTTTGACTGTTGCAAAAATCCTCTCCAGATTCCTTCTGCGAATTTTCTTACTGCTCCTCTGGCTGCCCTCCTGATATCAGCTGCTCGGTTCACTTTGCAACTTACCACATGCTCACCTGCCTGTCCACCCTCCAGTGCTTTCCTACTCCTCAAACACTATTCCTGGAAGAAAAAACAATAAGACATGATGTTATCCAGTCATCAATCACCCCCACCTACCAATCTCAGACTCTGTGGATTTGCACACTTCCTCCTGGATCTCCTCCATGACCACTAACAGTAAGAATCTAACATTTAATCATTATCCATCATTTCATTCTCCAAACAATACCCATTTCCCTCTTCTCCTCAGTGCCAAACCAGAATCCCACAATTAACCTAGAAGATTCATTCACCTTTACAGTGCTCTCAATGCAACTTTTGGACCTTGATGTTGTGTTCATAATTGTTGTCAGCAGAAGAGACTTGATCCAAAATAACATGACAGTAAGACACAAAATAAAAACCTCAAGTTTGAGCATTGATTGTCATTCAATTTGACACAAAGAAAATTATTTTCATGCCCCGAGGAAAAAAAGGTGGCACATACATACAGTATTTAAAACCTCAATGTGAGCATTATAGCAATTCTGTGCAAAAGTTTTAGCTCAAATGTATTTTCCCTCTGAGTGAAGACTTGGAAAAACCTTGAAATTCTTTAGATGTATATTTTTTGATAGCCATCTGCTCTGTGCAGCCTTTAAGTAACTTCACAGCTCTGTCAGTGGCTATTCCTCAATAATCTATTTAGAGTTTAAAAATAACCATGGTATTTTGAAAAGACATAGGTGTTCATATTTTGTTTTGTTTTTTCAGTCACAGTGGACTTAGATAAAAGTGGACAATAAAGACAGAGAATGTGCATCTTACTGAAGTGATTCAAAGAGCAGCAAACCCAAGAGGAGGACACAGCAAAGTGGACTGGATGCAAAGGATTATCAACCAATGCTGTTAAGTGAAGAGTTCCTTTTTAAAACGAAAACAATAAATAGGCACCTGAGAGTTACAAACCATAACTCAACAAGCAATCTGACTGAAAAATGATTTGAAAGTCCAATAAAAACAAAAGAATTAACTACTTCATTACTGATTGTTTTGTAAAGTTTATAATGTTTTGCACTGGAGAGTTTAACTTTTATTTGTTCTATTTAAATCCCTGATGGTATTACGGGTGTTTTTTGTTGAAATAGCAATCTGAAATCTTTACCTACATCATACTTGTGGAAAAAGTGTAATGTTTTATGTATGCACTTCTTTTTCAGGTAGGAAAGACTTGATGTTGTATATGCACTTTTTTGTGAATGTCTGAAATAATGCCAAGTGCTAACTTAAAGTTTCAGATTTTCTTGCTGCTTTCATAATTTTTTATTGAACAAAGACATTTGGGGATATTTTGTGTGCAATGTACATCTTATTTAGGATGTTAGATTTTTAAAACTACCACTTCACAGCAGGACTGGTAGCAAAAAGAGTCCTGCAGCAGTCCATTCACAATAGCTTTTATTTTTGACCTCCACAGATCAGGTTTTATTGATTTTTTTAAAAAAACCATGGAACCCAGATGCATCCAGATTTTCTCCCGAGACTGCATTTTATCACAACTACTCCACTGAAGTAATAGTATCATAGACAGACGTGTTATGTATTGGTGCAAATCAAATAATCTTAACATTTTTCCTGCATTTTTATCAAATATTAGGACAATTACAATGTATCAGTAATGTACAGTTGGTTTTTGAAATTTGACATTGTGCACTTTGCTGAATAATTAGTTGTCTTTGTGGTTCTTATAGTCTTAAGATAAATACAGACTGTTAATGAGTAGTGCACAAATCTGTTGTTTCATTATTTACTGTGTAGTTATGAACAGATGCTCTAAATGAGACCATATGACTGAGAAATCTTAAAAAAGTAAAATTAGTACAAACTGCTAACACTAAAGAGAGATCAGAGCTGCAAGCTGAGAGTCAGCAAGCAGATTTTAAAATTATCATTAGCAAGACTGTGTCTGCTATAAAAACAAGATTATGGCACTTTGACCTTGAAATAAAAGAAAAATGGCCAATTGATTACTCAAGCCATACATGGTCATACCTGCTATTAATTTAATGTCTTTTTGAATATCACAATTAAACAATGTAATTATATTGAGAAAACAAAGCTGATGTTAACGACATAAACACAAAATGATAATGTTATGCTTGTATTGCTTGTACCTACCAGGTTACATCTCTTTTGAGAACTAAAAGCTGATTACAATGTCAAGATTATGTAGCATGAACATGAACATATCAATTGTCAACAAGTCTCTTTGTACCCCAGGTTTAGCTCAGTCATGTTGTTTAAGTTTAAGCCTCATTTGGCTCAGTTTACCTTCAAATTCTTTTATTTACCCTCATCACACAACCAAAATGTTATAAGACTCAAAAATCAAAGTGTTTAAATCTTTAAAAAATGATAAGAAACATAAACTAACATACAATGTATCCTACTTTAGTTGTGTTCTGAGCGCCTTTTTATGCTGTTTCTTGGGAATTTTGTTTATAAATGTTTTAAACAAAAACCTTTTTTTTTTTTTTTTTTTTTTTTTTTATTGAGAGAGAAAAACAGTGGTTAATATGGAGGCAAATATTGTCATTGTACTGGCAGATGGAAAAAATAGCAAGACACATTTAAAGTGTCCTTGACAACAGTATGGCTCTGGAAAATCATGACGGAAGGAGTTTATATTTGTAAAACAAATCTGCAATCGTGGAAAATAAATTATAAGAAGCCTAGGTGTAAATTCAAGCTGGAAGACTCTCTCAAAGCCTCACCTGGCTGCAACAATCAATTGTTGCATCACTCACCTCCGCTACAGCCATCAAACGTCAGGTCATCGCCCAGCTGCAGCCAATCATCGCTCAAGAATTCGTAGATAAGGCCTGTGATCCAGGGATCCACCTGTTTCCCAGCCATGATTCAACCTGCCTCCCCCCAGTCTCCACCCTCATCCTCCCAGGCTCCCCTCCTTTCCTGTCTCTGCTCTACCACCTGTGTCCAGTGCCCAGAGGGAAGAAGATCCCAATTCTCGCTCCGAGTTGTTCATTTAAGCTCATGGCAGTTCTCAGCTTGCATGTCTTCTGCCAGGGTCCGAATGCCAAAGAATTCTTCTTTTAAGTCAAATAAAACTCTCTAACTGCTACTTTCTCTCAGCGTGTGAGTCTCTCTCTCTGTTTGAAATGTAAAACAACATCTGACACACACACAACTTGGTATATACTGAAACTGTAGCATCGACGTGTACCTTTTGCTCAGCAGTCGTATAAGACCTTTAGAGAAAATATAGCTGTGTGTAAAAGAAACTGAATATGGTAAAAAAAAAAAAAAAAAAAAATGTTTATTTCAAATAAAAAGTCAAACTTGTGCCTTCCATAGGTTCCTTTTACACAGAGTAACATATTTTATGTATTTATTTCCATTGATTCGAATGTTTATGACCTCCTAGTTCTCAAGCTGACAGTCACTGACTCCTTATCCACAAGGACGGTAAGACATATAATATTATTGCTGAAGAAGGTGGCTGTTCACAGTGGTGTATCTGAACATATTAATTAAAATCTGAATGGAAAGAAGGAATAGGGGTAGCCTAGAGATGATGAAGTTCAAGAGTTCAAGCCCATTCAAGAGTTTCGGGGAGTACACTGCAGCTGGACTTGGAGCTTTAAGAGAGAATATGATTAAAATTTAAATAGACACTTCCCTACCATCACCAATGATACTTTGCTGGCACAGTGTAATGTTTGTATGGGTTCAGGTTCTTTTATTAGCACCCACCAAAACCAAATCATGAATATTGACTAGACCATAGAGGCCTACAGCACTTTAAATGTTTTTTTGGCTTCTTTTGTGACCTCCGGGATGAGTCGCCAATGCACTCCTGGGATAATTTTGATACACCAGCCACTCCTGGGATGGTTCATCACTGTGGTTAAATAATACACTTCATTCATTTTTTTATTCTTTATATTATTTAAGAAGGGTCATGATTGTGAGTTTTTTTCACCTAAAAAAGGAAGAAGAAAAAAAATGTCTTTAATGATAATAAAAAAAAAATCTTCTATGAAAATTTGAAAACTGTTTTCTTAGGTTATCTTATTCTGATGTAGAAATGATGAAAAGCATGAGCAGTAGAACTCTTCAAAGGAGATAAATACTTATTTACAGCACTGTGATAGATTTAAAGACAAACTGAAACAAAAAAAGGCCAAAAAAAGCAACTTTAGTTTCTGCCTTTCTAGTGCTAAAAGTAAAATGAACAGATAAGAGCAAACAATTATATTATATCTGACTTTATAGTTGGATGGAACATTACTCATCATTATTAGCAAAAAACATCTTATTCAGGTTTCTGATAACCAAGTGTCATTGTACACCCGCCCCCCCCCAAAAAAAAAAAAATTACAAAATAAAAGCAATAACTCTCAACTCTTTGACAGCCATAATCATTTCCATCAGTGTCTCTCAGCTGTTATGATGTCTGGTCCTGCTGGTGTCATATGCAGCCTCTGACAAGACCCTTGGTGAGTTGAGTGATGCAGAAGAAACCAAGGTCAGCAAGAAGAAGCAAGAATCAACGGCACTAAGTTTCCTCCCACTGCGATATCTGGGCCTGACAGACTGCCAAGTCAGAGGGAGGTAACCCTCCCTTCATCTCATTTAGGAAGACATTACATCAAGCCATGTTGAGAGAGCACCTGGTGAGCCAACCTTCCTGTGACACTCAGTCACCAGCAGCCATGAAAAAAATATCCCTCTCTTAAAATAGTATCAGTCCTTAAGTGTTTTAAATGATGCTTTATAACTAAGCAAAAAAAAAGCAATGTTTTTGAGAAAACCAAAATTAGTAGCTGACACCATTTATGATTCAAAAAAGAAATAATTTTTATATCAGATGAGATAAAATAGGCTTTTTTATTTTTCATATAAGATCAATAACACAAATGAACCTTTTTCAAGGCCTTTACATCATGTTTAACTCATTTAAGCAGCAAACCACCACATACAAAGCTACTGAAACAAGTGACATGTCTTGCAGTTTAAATTGCCTTGTGTGAAAATCACACTTTGCATAAAGGCTACCTGATTTCAGGGCTTCCATTTCTTATGCTTGGCTGAGCTAATCATCATCTAGGTTTATTGCAGCTTTAAATTTAATGGCAGTGTGATTTAAAAAATGCCCATTAAGGGACAGGAATAACAAGCTAATTTCTCAGTTTGTTATGTTTTCTTATCTGATAATTTTGCTTTGGTTTTGGGGTCAAAAGTAAAATGTACTTTCAGGTGGCAGCTGCAGATTATATTATCTGTTGCTGCTGAGAGTTCTTATCAGTGAGCCTTAACCAATAAATTATTTATAATTAGGCAGTTGTAGCACTAAAATACAACAAATTAACAAGTCTGTTCTTTAACAGTTTTTAAAAAATCTTTATTCATTAAACAGCTCAAAGGACAAAACCTTAAACAATTATCGGCACGCCCTGTAAAGATGTGTGAAAATACTTCAAAGAAATTATTCTTTTATTGCATGTTAATCCCACACTAACATATTGAGGATAATCCCATCTTTCAGTGGAGAGCATTTATTCAGAGCAGGAAACAATATCCATGCTAAAGATTTTTTTTTTTTTTTTTTTTTTTTTTTTTTTTTTTTACCAGAATGAACAAAAGATGATAAAGATTTACTTTTTTCAGATTTTAAAATGACAGTGTCTCAAGATAAATATTTAAGTCCCGTGTGAGAAATGCCTCCGAAAGGTTCTGTTTCAGTCTGTCAGGTTTTGACCCATAGCTCCTTAAATGGCTGCTGAATTCCAAATTAAACTCAACAATATTGTGCAGAACTGGACGGGTCAAACTGATGTCTCACACTTTCTCAGGCATACACAGCAGGATTCAAAAAGGTGATCCAGGGCAGATCCATCTCTCTGTCACTACCCCCAAAGTAGCACTCCACACTTTCCTAATCTCTCACTGAAAACTCCATCTCACTGCACTGTTGTGGATATAAAGCATGGTGGTTGCTTGGACTTCAGATATAGGGAAGTTTTAGTAACCAACTGTTATCTTGCAGCCATTTTTACTTTGACACACATCTGCCTTACATAAACAGTATGTTTTCCTGTTTTTCCCATTGTCATGAATAGCTAAGAGAAACGGACCTTTATATCACATCAAATTAAAATTTTGATTCTTCAGCTTGATTTTGACATTGTCACACACTAAAGCTGAAAATAGTTAATATCAGACCGTTTGGAATGATCTGGTCTTTTTCTAAGGCTAAAATGTAATTTGACAAGAGAGTCTAAGCAAGTTAAATTGCAATGGACCTCACTGTTCATTCTTGACAGCTTCTGACTGTGACAGTATTTTATACATACTGCATAAGACCCATTTTGTGGGCTTTGGGGAGTGCAGCTGTCAGGCTAACATTCAGGAATGATGTGATGAGATGACCTGCAACAAGGGAGGGAATGGAACTGTAAGCCTCCATGGTTTGAGGCCAGGGATCATGTCTGACCCTGATGCACAGAAACAAGCGAGGTGAGGTGGAGAGGTCGGTGTTATTAGATCGCTTCAGATGGGATGTGACACACTCTAGTTGCTTGCTGAACACTGCAGAGGGCAGAGAGGACCTAACAGGAAAGCCTTTGGCCTTTGATTGACAAGAAGGAGAGCTTGAACAAACAGAGAAAGCTGCTGTGAACTAAAGGGAAATAACATAAAGGGGTTTAGAGGAACTGTTAGAGTTGGAGGTCAAATATGCTCAGCGAACTGTACAATAACAACAACAACAACAACAACAGAGGGCTTGTTGGAGACTTCATTAAGACTAATGCAATTATCACAATTCTGATGCCTGCATGATGACCCTCATAATGTCTATAACAGATCATGGACATACACATTCCTTACTGTGTTAACTCATTGCCTCTGTCCACATTCTGATCTCTCATTAGACAAATTTACACTCATTTTAAATAAATAAATAAATTAAATGAATAAATAAAAATAAATAAATATAATAAATAAAATTATGGCAAAACCTCACTCGAATGTAAATAGTAAATTTCCTCTGTTGTGTCACATACAGATGCAACTGTGCATCGATCTGTGCATGAGATGCAAGTCATCTGCGGGGCACTTTCATTTTTTTCTGAAAAAGAAAACGGAGTTGAAACAGCAGATTAACTCCGAACAGGTGGGGTATGATGATTATTAAGGTGGACATGATGTAAACAATCATGCACGTACATAAATAGCTGCTCAAAGGTGTGCGTAATTGTGGACGATGCAGCTTTGGCACTGCTGGAGGACATTGCCAATAGAAGGATTCAGAGGGAGCGTGTGTTAAGAGATCAGACTGACCTGCAAGGAGATAATGATGAGTGGCTTATTAGCCTCTTCAGACTGCCCAGAACCATCATTCTGGGGCTCTGCACAGAACTGGCCCCCACTTTGCAAAGGGAAACTAGAAGGAGCAGTGTGTTACCAGTTCAAGTTCTCACTAGACTGGGTTTCCTTGCAAACGGAGCATTTCAATGGCTGACAGATCTTGAATATCACAGTCATTATTCAGCCGAACCATGGCAACCCTATATGTTGCCCAGATGTATAAAAGTTCCACTACACTAAAGCTGAACAGGCAGAAATTAAACTCCAATTTGTAACTTAGGAGCTGACTTCCTGACGTGATCAGAGCTGTCGACTGCACTCATTTTGCTATGAGGGTACCGTCTGGAAATTAATCCGTCTTTATGAAAGTATTTCCATTCTGTAAATGCACAACTCATATGTGATGCACAATTGTGCCTAACAAACAGTGGCACGATAGCCTGGTTCAACATATGATTCCTTCATATTGTGGAAAAATTGATTTCCTCACTCAATACAAAGGACTCTCTGGCACTCTGTGTATTTTAACATCCCGGTGGGAAACTCATCTGTTGAAACAAGCATTTTCTCTTTAACTGATGTCTAAATTTTCTTTTTTGTTTTCTTACTTTACATGTCTGGCCTTTATTTCTTATAAAGGTGACCTTGTGTGCCCTGAAAGACGCCTTTTAAATAGAATCTATCATTATTATTAGTTGTAGTTGGAAACAGACCCAAGCAGAGGCCATTGCCATGGATACTCAGACATGTGGCGGGAGCCTTCCAGTATTTATACTAATTTACATATGCATTTATGGGCGGTGACAGGGCATTCCACCCGGCACCAGCAGCTGCGCTCTATTTCATCCAAATTGGGATGCGCAACCACAAGTGTGCGCATGGTTTTATACATCTGAATTTTAGTGTGAAAGCTGCACATTCTTTTTATAAATGAGGCCCCAGGTGATTTGTTACTGGTCATTTTTACTAATGATTTATAATTAATGGGGAGTAAGAGGAAGGTCTAACATGTCTTGGTTAGTGAATAATGATGAAATGTCTGTTTATTTCAATATGGGTTATATTTTAAGAGTTGTCTGTGTTCTGGGGCCTCATGTATAAAAGAGTGTGCAGCTTTCACACTAAAAGTTGGTGTAGGGACAAATTTTGAAAAGTGCAACACACAAAAAAATTTAGATGTATAAAACTATGTGCCCCAAAGAATTGACTCTTAGTTGTATTGTTCACTCATTTACAAACAACACAACTCATCTGTGTGCATGACTTATTATATTCGGTTAAGTAGGGTTTGTTTGAGAAAGTCCAGTTGTAACACACTTTGCCACTGCTTTTCAGTGAACCTATTCAAATATACATGACTTCAAAACCCACATTTCACAATATATTACCAGCAAAATGATTGTGTAAGTTCCATCCAGCTCCCAAAACTTGGTTAAGAATACTTATGTTACCTTGCAAACGGCTAATTTCTCCAAGAATTATCAAAACTACATTACTACAACTAACCGAGTCCTATCGGTGAAAAGCAAAAATGTCCCACTCTGTCATGAAAATCTTTTGAAAAAGAAGAAAATGTATTCATCATATTTTCTAAAGAGGGGGTATTATGTATTTTCCAGGCATATAGTGCCATTTTATAGCACTATCAAATAACAATGTCACCTTCAGTTATAAAAATGCTGTATATATCAAACATAACTTAATTTTTTTTTTCACAATTTGACACCTTAAATTTGTCCTCTGTCTCTTTAAGAAGCTCTTTCCGACAGTCCGCCTTCAACATGTCATCACAAGAATGCTACTCCATTAAGCCATTTACAACCATTCTTAGGAGTGTTGAACTAAGAAGTAGTTTATATGATAAGCTTAGCAGACTCACAGTTCCACCAGATGTTTGCTAATTGCTGCTTCCGCTAGTCTGGTGGAGCTGACTGGGGAATGCACAGGTAAAGGTTTCTCTGAAAGTTGGAAGTTCGGCTGGGGCCTGCAGGAGGAGCTTTGTGTCAATAGATGGAGCTTTGTGAGAGCAAGCGTTTAGGCACTCCTGAATGCCTACCAGGGGATTCAAGAATTCTTCAAACATGCATGAAAGAAGCAACACGCAGGTATGTTTTGATGAGGGGATAACATTATAACATGATCTAAAGCTCAAAAAAGGTGATTTCACATAACCCCCCTTTAAGTTTTAGTCTTGGCTGGTTCGTCATCTTCAGTGCAGAGGTCTGGTTTGCTCCTGTTAGCTCAACGCTGTATCACACTCTTCCAGATATATATATTTTTTTCACTTGTAGCTTGTAGGAATCAGTATATCTTATAGTGACCACCAGTGACACGTTTTGCACCAAAAACCCTTTCTTGTCCTTGAACACTGATTGTACCATAGGTCCAATCTAAACACTATATAGTTCCTGCCAGAAAGCCTTTTAGCCTATTAAATGCTTGAGCCCTTTTCCCCTCCTGTGCTTTCCTTAGCATCCCTCCTTCTCTGACATTGTTTCTCCTCTTTAGTGCTCAGCCTGCATGTGTGACGCTGCATATTTGCTGAATTAAGGTAACAATTTGGGTTGAAAATGTAGCCAATCATGGGTGTTTCTGCTTAAAGCTCAGTGGAATCACAAATGTTGGAAGGTTTTTGATCTTAAATAAAGGAACAGATTGTCAATGCTGTTCTCTTTCAACAGGTAAATGAAGATATGACAGGTCCCTATAAATGCTGTGTGAATGCCATCTTCAGTCACAGTTTAGACCAGTGGCCATCAAATGGCAGCCTGCGGTCCACATCCAGCCTACAAGCTGTCTATTTCTGGACTCCTGGCCCCCTACTTGCTATCTGCAGTTTGTGATCAGTCCAGATCCTGATCCGTAAAACACGTTGAATATTGATCCATTTCAGATTTTCTAGGTCTGAAACACAACCACTGTGCAAAAGAAGTGACAACAATCTGTTGACAGGTTGTTTCCAACTTGAGACGTCATTACGAAATCAAACACAAGAATTCTGACGAGGCCTTTCCTCAAAGGTCAGAAGTAAGAAAGACAAACAATATTTATAAAGTCTAATATTTTTTCTCATGGTCAGTGAGGGTTATAACATAATTTAGCTACTTTTAGATGTTCATCAACACTGGATTGTCTGTAAGAGGGTCTAACGTTTCTTTATTTTGTTATAAAGTCTGCTTGTTGTACCTATACAAATGTTGAGATATAAGTGAAGGTGGACTTTAAGAAATGAGAAAATCTTTGAAATTTCAATTTGTTGTAGTAATACAATTCAAAATCTGAAACTTGCTTTATACGCAATTATCTGAAACAGTGATGTACTTCAAGCATTTGTTTCTTTTATTTTGAGGATTATCTACTGCAACTTCTGTCTCAGAAAATTAGAAAATTAAATAAAACCAGTTAAAAAAAATTTTTAATGCAGAAATGTCAGCCAACTGTAAAGTCCATGGATTGTGCAGTACATAAACTCAATAATTGGTCAGGGCTCATTTTACGTGAATTACTGTATTAATTCTACATGGCATCGAAGTGATCAGCCTGAACTCAGATCAGATTTTAAGGAAGACCAGGTTGCTTTAGTAGTGACCTACATCTCATCTGTATTGTTGGGTCTGGTTTCTGTACTCCTTCCTCTTCACGATATTTCATAGATTCTAAGGGGTTCTGGTTAGACGAGTTTACTGTACCATGGTCATTAAAGCGAGTACTGGTACTTTTGGCAGTATAGGCAAGTGCCAAGTCCTGCTGGAATATAAAATCAGAATCTTCATAAAGCCTGTGATAGAAGTATGAAATGATTTAAAGTTTTTTTGATAGATGGCTGCTCGGACTTTTGACTTGATAAAACACCAGAGGCCAACACCAGCAGATTACATGGCTTTCCAAATCCTCGCTGACTGTGGAAACTACACAGGTCTCAAGAAACTTGGATTCTGTATCTCTGCCATTACTTCAGATTCTGGGACCTTGATTTCCAAATTAATTGCAAAACTTTATTTGAAAAGAGGTCTATAAAATACTGAGCAGCACTGCAGCCCTTTCTTATTATTCGAAATGAAATGCCTCTGAGGTTGTCTCTAGTTTAGGAATGGCTTCACACAAGGAATGTAATGGTCCATGTCCTTTGCTTAACAATCCTCTCAAGGTCTGTGGTTACCCCTGTTGCTTGTGTAGCTTTTTTAACCACGCATTTTCCTTCCACTAAACTGTCCACCAATTTGTTTAAATATAGCACTTTATTAACAACCATCTTCTATAGCAATGACCTTTTGCGTCTTAACCTGCTCTTGGAGGGTTTCAATCACTGTCTGCAGGAAAACTGTCAGGTCAGCAGTCCAACTCATAACTGTGTAGATCAATAAAACAATATTTCTATTTAATGATAAAGAAATGTTTTCTATTGGTCTTATGTAATTTTCTAGTTTTCTAAGACACAGACTTTTGGGTTTTCATTAAATAGTCATAATCATCAAAATTAAAACAAAAAGCCTGAAATAGCTGTGTCACTAATGACTTACTTTCTCTGTTAAATTATAAAAAAATAAATTAACATAATGATATTCTGATTTAATGAGATGGACCAATGTTTTTGAGAGCATTTGATTTATGTAAACTACACCAATCATATCCAAATATAGGTGAGGAATTACTTATATTCAATGGTGAACAAACTGCCTTCACTTTTGTTCTTCCTTTATAGCATTTAAACCTGCTGAGTAAATCTAATTTTAGTGTCAAGGCTTTGCTTATTTCATTTTACCATAAGTAATTGACTCTTAGAATACTTCAATATTTTATTAGGTACGTTTTTGAAACCATTTTATTGTTATTCCTATTCCTACATTTTTTGTTTATTTTTCTCCTGCTCCATGTAAGTAGCTAAATTACCACATTCAGATAAGGGTGAAATGAAAAACTGGAATGACAATGCAGTGTAAAAGCAGAGTAAAAACAAAAATCTCCCAAATGCACAAAAAGGCAAATGGAATAAATGATAGGGTGTCTCAAGAGGGGAGAGATCAGTATATCAATCACGCAAAAAACAAACAGCTTGAAGGGAGTGTCATTCGCCTTGTCAGCGAAACAAGCCATCATGAAGTCATATTATATGTTACACCTCTATATCTTTCACCTCCTCCATAAATCAGACACAGGGTCACATTAAATTTGAGAGGGATGCACCTGACTCATAAAAGAAAAGCTGTATCATAAGTCAATGCACATTTGTTTAAGTCAGAGTGGAAGAGAAAAGAGCAAGCTGCTGGTGCAGACGATTTAAAATTCATTGTCTCCCTGTAATGATAAAGAATTGCAACTCTAAAATAAAACATTGACTCTTTATTCCTGCACAGACACACAGATCAAGTATTTCTCAGACCTTGTTTTGTGTCTGCTTAAAATAAGCCTCATTTCCTGTTATTTACTCTTGCTGAACCAACTGCTGTGGTCCCCCCATTTCCCAGTAGGGGAAATTATGCTGAGCCCAGTGTGACAGCAATGAAGTAACTATAAAGCAATGACAAGTTCACAATGTGACATGAGACAGAGGAAACACAGGATGCCAGAAAATTGTGATGAAGAAAATATTTGGAAGCACTGTGGATAGAACTAAACAGATTATGCCCTGAAGGAAAAACAGCGCGAAGGGGCATCCAAATCTACCCATGAGAGGAAACCTGCATATGCATGGGAGAATGTGTAAACTCCACGCAGAACGTTCCCAGTGTTAAAGGGTGACATTTAATGCATGCTTTCTTAAAATAATTTTTACCTTTGCTTTATTGTTGGTCATGTTTCTTATTGCTTTTTAGATTGTTTTGTTGGCTGTATGCACCCTGGTGACAAAATGCAATGCACACCTGTGTGGACAGAACCTAACAAGAACTATCATCAGGTGGTTCAGCTTGAAGAGAGGCAGCAGGGAGAGGAAAGAGGGTGTAGCAACAAATAACTTGCAATAGATAAGAGGCAGAACAGCAGCAGTGATGCCAGTCTTGGCAGGGAACCTTAGGGAGTGGGCTAAATCTAGGGTTCTGCCCTCTGAATAACTAACATGAGTCCAAGACTAATTTCCCCATTGACATAATTCAGAAAAAAGACTATTGCACTGTGTTCTAGGAGATCCCACCATGACCCACACACTGGAGATGTGTGACTGCTGGGGGCCCCTACAAATAGGCTGAACAATTCCCCCTCTCTCTTGAATCACTAGAGCTGGACTCCTAGGCTTTTAAGGTTTATAGGTTTATATCCCCTGCAGCTTTTTATAACTTTCTTTAGATTTTAGCGGTTTTATAGTTACCTCTTTATTTACCAAACATTTTAGCTATGTTGTTGTTTGTCTGATCTTGGAGAACTCTCACAACCCCCAAGTAACATCAGCAGAGGGCTGAACTGTGCTGATCAGTTTAATCAGTTCAGTTCAAATTGCAGAGTAGAAATAGAGGAAATTTAGTTTTACAATTTTAAATTATGTTTTCTTTATTATGTATTTTTGTTGTATTTTCTTTAATCAATTGACAGCATGAGATTTTAAAGAATGCCATTTACTCTGTTTAGATTTTATAGTGTGCATTCTTAGTTCTTTGAATCTATAGGTACATCTAAAAAAATAGAATGTTGTGAAAAAGTTTCATATTTTTGTCACTCATTTCAGAAAGTGATAGTCATATAGGTTCATTAGACATAGTGAAATATTTCAAGCCTTTATTTACTGGAATCTTGAAGACTATGGCGTATAACAGAATTAAAACCGAGAGCCTCCCATAATAGAACAAAACAGCTTTATTGTCATTGTACGACACATGATGAAATCACAGCTGCATCTCACTTTACACATCAATAAAAAATAAACTATATATATATATATATATATATATATATATATATATATATATATATATATATATATATATATATATATATATATATATATATATATAAAATGTTAAACTAAATATAAAACCAATACGTCTCTCTGTCTCACTTGTAGCACTGTCGCTTTGGAACAAGAAGGTTCTGGTATGAATTCCAGCCTAGCTCTTTTGGCATGGAGATTGTATGCTCTCCCTATACATGTATGGGTTTCTGTGGGTACTCTGGTTTCTTCCCTCAGTTCAAAAACACAATTCTTAGGTAATCTGTATGCTCTAAATTGCTCTTAGGTATGTGTGTGTGTGCACGGTTGTTTGTCCTATGTGATCAACTGGCGACTGCTGAGGTATAGACAGTGGATGGTTGGATGTATCTTACTTTATCTACAACCCTTTACAAATTGAACTGCTATGATGATGATGGGCAATCTATTGTGCATCAGTAAACTTTGTAACTCTTCAAAATCACTTTTTAACCTACTTTGATCAAAATTTTGAATTCCCCCTCTTATTTCTTATCCTCTGCTATCCCTCCTTTATTGCTTTCCATATGAGACGCAAGAGTATCCAAGTGCCTGGATGCATGAATTGTGTTGATGCCACTGCACCTGCAACCATACTTAACACATTTAGCTAATATAGCCCTTTCTCTTCTGTTCCGGCTCATTTAGGTCTTCTCCCTATCTCAGTCTCTATTTCTAACTCTCTTCCACTGTTTTTCCCTATGGAGCAGAGGTCTAGTGAGAAACAGGGAAAGGAGATTAGTGTCTGTTTGCTTCATTTCACTGCCTCCAAAGAATCACAGGCTAATCCCAGCTTCAGCTGCCTGGATGCTACTGATCTGTTTGCTCCCAAAGCCTTTGACAGTGGGCTGCAGTTGTGCCATAGAGATTCCTCAGAAACAGCCAAATAAGAGGCTTTGTCCTCACACATAGTGCTAATTTCCTCTCAATCCAGGTGTCCATGCTGTCTTATTGTTCTAAAGTTTGGAAAACTTGAATTTAGTACAGTTAAACCCCTGGAGCAGAGCTATGAAATAGACTTAAGAGCTGTACATGATGAGAACACTGTTTATTTCTTTGTCACTTAGAATGCTTAAGAGGGTCTAGTGTTCCCTTTTCAAATGAATGTAAACTCTTTGGGAAAGAACCGACACATTCACAAGAAAACTTGCCAGTTATTTGGATGAACCATCTGTCTGTTCATCATCTTTCATATGCAAAACTGTTCTGGATGAACCAGTAGATCAGCTGCTACCAGCAGACACAGCGAGTAAATCAAACTCCATCCAGTTAAAAGTTTTATAAGGCTCAGACAGAAACCTTATTTAATCCCTCCTCAGAATAATGATATATTGCTTAGTACTATGTTACTAAAGATGTATGCAATTTTGTAGTATTATGTGCGCAAATTCATAACAGTTATCAGTATTACAACAGTTTCATTAAAATGTGTTGAAAATATACGAAAAGTGTTTTAAACCCGAAGTTATCGCAGTGGAGCCAGTAGTAGTAGTAGTAGTATTAGTAGTAAAAGTAGTTGTACAAGTGGTGGTAGAAGCAGTTGTAGTTTTAGTTATTGTAGTACTAATAGAAAAAAGTAGTGGTAGTTTAATAATTCTACTCAGTCATATGTGTTCAAACACACCTTTTAAAGTAATTCAATTTTAAAGGCATTAACGTTTTGTTTCTTTATAAAATCAAAAGAAGCCTAATTGATGTGATATGATGACTGTTTCTCCTTGTAATAAATTGTCATTTTACCTTAATCTCCTCTGTGAAGTTGATTTCCTGTAAATCATTTATTTTGATCAATCGTTTTCACAGAAATTCCATTCAGTTTAATCTATTCATTCTAGTTTAGTAATGCATGAGAACAAATAAAGTAAGTTAGAAAGGAATAAGACAAAATACATCATCAGCATCTTAACTTGTTAAGACTTGATCTTGATCAGAATCTGGACTTTGAAATTTGCTACATTAGATGATTAGATTACATTTATAAACAGAGGGAGAGAGTAAAACAAACTAGTCGAGTGTTGGAACAGAGCTCGTGTTAGGATTCAATAGTCTTGAAGCAGGTGCCTCGATCATTACCATCAAGGACCATGTAGCCAGGTATGCAAAATGTTGGGTCTTGACATATCCTGTCAACCCTTGATGCAATTTTAAAAGCTGTTTACATTTCCTGACACTCGAGGTCTGTCTTGTTTCTTTTAACACAGATTTAATTTAAACATGTATATGACATTCTGACCTACCTTGACCTGGAGCTTGCCTGTCGATGTTTATTCATCTTTTAACCTCTGCTTGGCATTCAATACAACCAATTAGTTTTATATTTGTGAGGTAGATTTGAACTATGATTGCATAAAATCAGCAAATATGAAATTCAGTCTTTTAGAAGGAATGGCTTATATAGGTAGCATGAAATAAAACCGAATTTGTAATTTGTTTAAACTTGCATAACGACTGCTTGTATAGAAATATTTTTCTTACCCTGTTTGTTCTCTATAGGTGGATCCTAACAAGTTAGATCATCAAAAAGTTGACATATTTAGGTCATTAAATTCAAGTAAAGCACATGTGTTATGTATTTCAGCTGTATTTTTAAGTGGGTGGTATATTTCAGATGTCTATTTCTGTTAAATTTGATGATTGTGGAATGTAGCTTAATTCTGTTTCTCAGAAAATATTAACATTAAAATATGATTTTTATTGCAGAAATGGTTGCCTACTATGTGCATGTACTGTATACTTTATGCAATACTCGGACAAGGCTTATTTTGCATGAATTATGAAACGTAGTAGACCAACACCAGAAAATGACATTACTCACCTCAATTCCCCACTGTGTGTAAACATCACATTGGAATCCAAACAATTTGGATTCTGTTCTTCTTCACTCCTCCTGCAAACACTGGAATCTTGATTTCAAAATGAAATGCAAAATGTACTTCCACTTTAATAGAGAACTTAGGATCATGTAGGAGAAGACTAATATTTTTTTTTTTGTTAGCTCATTTAAGATACTTCTGACATTGTCTCTGGATCAGGAGAGGCTTGACGCATGGAATGTTGACAGTTTGGCCTTGTCGTGGACACATCTGTGTATGGTGGCTCTTGAAGCACTCATTTTAGTTAGTTGACACCCTGTGAATCTCCCTCAATATCTTTGACGAGATTTGCTGTTTGCAGGACCATTTCAAAGCTGTCCCTAATGCTTGTGCATCTTCTTTTTCTCCAAATGTTCCCTTCTACCTAACATTCCATTAATATGCTTAGGTAGTCAATGTGCACAGCTAGCTTCTTGACCATTTATCTTTTATGGTTTACCCTTTATGTAGAGGGTTTCAGTGACTGCAAGGCAACTATACAGTCAGCAGTCTTGACCATAACTGTGTAACCCATAATGAAACTTTTTTTTTAATCATGAAGGCATTTTTATCAGTTTTATGCATTCTATCTGTCTAACAAATTGGATTTTTAGTACTCAGAATGAACAGAATTAAAAATACATCTGAAATACATTATGCTATGTATAAAAATTGCTTTCTTTTCATTTTTTGAATTGAACTTGTGAAATAAATAAACTTTTCAATTATATTTTAATGTGTTGAGACGCATCTGTAATTTACTAGACTCTGGAGGGTTTGTGTGTAATATACCTATTTTCAGAAATCAGAGGGAGTATCTTTGCTGTTGAGTTGAGGGTGAGAAATGGAAAATCAGGATAAAAGACTTATGTTCTATCAACATGCTGTTTGTACATCTTTCTTTTTACAAGAGAAAGGAGTTAGAAAGGAGAAATGTTTCTCCCTGTAACAAGGGTATGCTCAAGAACACACACACACATACACACACACAAAATATGTAGGGCAGCATTTCCTTCTCCAGCACACCAACCTGAGAGGTGGCCAGAGCCCCAAGGGCTGATGAACAGCCCATAATTCACAGGCTGCTCTGTGACTAGACTGGAGGCTTGTTTAATAGCAGAACTGTTGGCAATTTCCAGCCATTTATGTGCTTGTTGCAATTTTTAGTGGTCTGGGAGTCAGTAAAGTTAAAACTGCCTGGCTTTTTTTTCTCTCTTGCTCTGAACAGATATGCCCCTTTGAAATCCAAAATGGGCTTTCATTCGCTCATTTGATGATTTAAAAAAAGGAAAAAGTACACAACATACTGATTTATCCTTTGTCTCAAATTTGTATCTGTTAAAGACCAGCAATGGACTGTAATTGAAAATCCTTATCTTTAATTATCACTAATAAATATCTTGCTCTGTGCCCATTAATGTTGCAAACACTTATGCTTAAACACTTATCTGCCCACCTGCTGCTTGTTCTGTAATCAGGCTCAGAGCACACAGCTTTTAGTCACATGCTGACAAGTAAACATGCTATTTTTTGTCAGCTTTTTTTTTTTTTTTTTTTTTTTTTTTTTTTTTTTTTTTTTTTTTTTTTTTTTTTTTTTTTTTTTTTTTTTTTTTTTTTTTTTGGCTTCCTTATTGCCTGCATAACACAACTATGAGTAAACCACCTAATCACCTTTGTGGTTTATTCCCTGTATTCCCTTTGCTACTTTTAATAGTAGCTCAGCTCAGAACTGCACTTTTTCATTCACTCTCTTTTACTATAATCCTATCACAGTGCTGTGAATATGTATGTGGCCTGTTAAAGATTTCCCTTTTTTTGTTGTTTCTTTGTCAGGTTTACATGTTTCAGATCATCAAACAAATTTTTAAGTTTTGTTTGGGAAATGATGTGTTGCTTTTGAGCTCTCTTAGGCTTCTTCATGTTGTAATACAGATGCTATTTAAGAGTTTTATCGATTCTATCAGTCAGGCAGGGCTAAGGCCTGTGGTAAGTTAAACTGAACAAAACTTTTCGAACAAATTATCTAATCACAGTCATGATTTAACAAGAAGGGCTTTCCTATTCTATGCTGGGTTAGATTATTGTCAATAAATTTGAATATAACGGAAAAAGTCATTTTATTTCAGTAACTCAGTTAACTAAGTGTGTAATTAGAATATTACATCATACCGTATGTTTAATACCTGCTTAATGGTTGTTATTTTCAGAAGGTACTTTTAATCTGACAAATGAACCTCATCAGAATGTACATTCTAATCCATTCCCTTGGGAAGTATTTTATGTTTGCTAAGGTTATCTTTAAAGGATAATTAAATTGGTTTCATAATTTTAAAATTTTTAGTGTGACAAAAAAGCAAAAACAAAAGAAATCTGTCAGGTAAATGCTGTTTCACAGCACTGCATATAGGGCACTAGGTGTTGGCTGGGGATACTACCAAAATGGCTTGGTCACATTTATGTGTAGCAAGAAAAACACCAGGAAACACAGAAATGCATGCTAAATCTAAGGTGACAGTATGAGAGATGATGTAAATTCCAACTTGTTTGCAGCCAAAAAATATCATAGTACTTTATAATACAAATCAGATTTTGCTCATTACACATTGTGGTACTGGATCCGTTCATTAGTGATGGAAACAACCATTCAATTGAGTGTACTGCACCTCATCCGGCACAATCTGTATACTGCACGACTCAGAATGTGATCCATTCATGCAGTGACACGGCGCCGCTCCAGCACAGCGTGTAGCTCTCGGTGTTTCTCCAAGTTAACGGTTATGTGTCAAGTCACATAAAAACAAACCCACACACGCTCCCATACCCCTATTGCACAAATGAAGCATTATATTGCTTTGCAGTTAGCCTACATACTTGTCTCAGGAATTAGACATACTGTGCTGTGGCACTGTGGTACAGCATAAACAGATTATGTCCCGAATCATCCTGATGCGCAGCACACTGTGCCATCCACAGTGTGTGAACGGATCACGTCCTGTTACGCAGTACAGCTACTGTGCTGGAGTGGCAATGTGTCTCTCACAAGATGAATGTTTATCATCCATTTAATGAGTCACAGAACCCAGAAGATCCACCCGACTGACACGCTGGCACTGACCTCATCTGAACTGAGAAATGAACAAGTCAGTTAATGAAATGATTGCTAAAGTTTGTTCACTTAAATGATTCGTTCATTTGATTTGTTAATGAACGACACAACACTACCATTCATTCAAGCATTGTCTGAAGTTACAGTGGGGTAGTATCAACATGACTACAATTTTTAGGGACGACCAGGTGAACTTCAGTGACTTGCCACATATTAGATTATTTTGGATTATTGTGTATGGATCTAAAATGTCCACATACTTAATACACTACTAACCACTTATTATGTACACTTGTTCAACTGCTGTTGTTGAACATCTCCATCCCTTGGTAGCCACAATGTACCCATCTTCTGATGGCTTTGTCAAAGTCACAAAGCTCAAATCAAATGTTTCTCGACAGCACTGGGTGCACTGGGAGAAGGCACAGGAGCTCGATTTTTTTCACAGATTATCTGTCTCATACCATTCTGTCACGAAATAGTGAGAGTTTCAACAAATATGTAGAAAAATATTTTTTCATAAAAGTTACACACTGCAGTTCAAAAGTTAATTTTGAAAGATTTAGTGAATGAACATTCAGGTTTCCTTGAGCTGACAGATATTTAACTTGTCAAATTTTCTCTCTGTCTGGAAAGGTAAAGTCACAGTTTCGTAACATGATTTAGGTTTTATAAATAACCTCTATGGTGTCTAAGGAGACTTTGGAATAATTCATATGGGGGCCCAACAGAGGAGGCCCTAAAGGTTAGGTGCCAGTGAACCTTACCATAGGACAGATTGGGAGTACCTCCATTTAGCTTTAAATGCTGTTTGCTTTCTCAGAACAAACATTGGATTTTTGCTGCAGGGTCTGTCAAGTCTCTAGTCCCGATCTCTTTAGGCCAAAAAAGATCACCAGCAGTGATTCACACAGGTGCTGTCTGTCCAGGGAGTTTAATCTGAGGCTGTTGGATGTTGAAATGTTCCTCTTGTTGGAATTGAGAACCAAATTATATGAATTTGAAAAACAATCTAGTTGAGCAGAGGTTCAATTTCCACAGCAACTGTGAAGTTTTCACTTTTAACAAAGAAAGTACTCCTGGATCAGCACTTCTAGGTCTTTTTGCGCATATGCTCTGTCTTCTCAGACTCCTAGTCAGTCGTGGCAGACGACTGCTCACAATGAACCAGGTTCTACTGGATGTTTTTTCCTGTTAAAGGAGAATTTTCCATTCTGTTGTTGCTGCATGCATGCTCAGTATGAGGCATTGCTGCAAAATGATTGGATTGAATTGAGGTCCACTGGCACTTGAAGGAGACATAGATTAGAAATTAGACCACTAACTTTAAAGAGCATTGATTTGACGGTTATTCACATCTATACATGCATTTTACTTTCACTAAATGTTTTGAACATTTTATGATAACTTCAAAGGCATTTTATTTCTTGGATAAGCACATTGTATAAAATATAAAAATTGATTTAGTTTAATCTAATGTAACATAACAGTATTGTCACCATTCTAGGTCAGAATATTGACGTGTTTTCATCTGTGTAAGAATAAATATGTTCAAGCTTTTGTATATCTCTTAATGGTACATATGTTTTTAGTTGTCAAATATAGTGGGGAAACTTGAAAACCGGTGGTGTAGCAAATGCGTATTTCCCCCACTGTATGTTGGAAGGAATAGGTTCCTGCACATTTTTCTTTATAAAATACTAATTTGGTACACAACAACACAACAAAAGCTTTCCCTGTTCATTCTTATAATATATCAGCAGTTTAAAAGCAAGATTAACAAACCATTTCAATGTGTGTCCATTTTAATTAGCATAGTCAAACAGAATAACTAAAACATGTAGTTTGTAATAAGTCATTACTAAATCTGACGTCTTACATAACGCAAAAACCATAGATCCTTTATTAACCTTCCTCCATAATATTTTCAGCTATTCCACTATGTTTTGATTAGCACCACACTAAGTTGTGGTCCACACTAAATGTCATTATACCTGAGCAGAGATCCTAAAATAGTTGTGTTTATTACAGCTGGGACTCCCAACCAGTCAGTGTGTTACACACTTAACAGGCAAGGTCAAAGCTTCTGGAGACAATGAATGATTTCTATATCAATTTGCAGCTTTGCAAGCTACATTATAAAATGGAAATTGTCTATTCACAGTAAAGGATTTAATAAGCACAGCAAAAACTGAAGCAAGTAATTTAATTGTTGTTTCATTCAAATGAAGTACTTGCTGTCCTCTGGGTCTGGTTGATTATCTAAGGGTGCGTTCACTCTTTTAGCTGTGTGAGTTGAACTAATGGGCTTTCACTTTGGCTAGACAGTTACTGTGGATTGGTAATGTATCTTATATCTTGCTGTAGCAAAACCAGCTGCCAAACTTGCACCTGTACTCTTCTGTTAATTAAAGTGGAGCATCTTATTAATGTGTTAAATACAAATATGAGTTTTTATTATAATTTCTCTTATAAAAATGTTAAGATGATTTAAGTCAGTCAAGCAGAAATAATAATAATGATTCTGCTTCAACAGTGTTTTAGCCCTATGACATTCTGTAATTCTCTCTCTTTCTCTCACTTTCTCTCCATCCTTCTCACTGCAGCCCTCAGATCATGTCTAATTCCCCACCTGCTCTCCCTAGATTAACGTCTCCTTGTGTAATCCCATTAAGTGCCCTGTGTTTCTGCCTGGCACTCATTACTCTTCCACCACACCACCACCACACAAGAGCAGATTCTTAGGCTCAAACAGGGAGCCCTGCATGAGGGTTCTCAGTTACTTCACCCCGTAATAAAATTAGCCTTTGAGGCTCTGCGACTCCAATTGTCCTCTAATCTTCACCTTGATTCTGTCTACGAATGTTGAAACTTTGGAGATTGTTGTTTGGTTGGTGAAAATTGTACTCACACATTTTTTTTAAACTAATCAGATAATATAGGTATTTTTTTGGCAGGAGTTTTGGCAGGAATTGTGACTATGTGCTTTGTTAGTGCAAAACAAATGGAGTTCATCATAATATTAGCTATGAACAATAATATGAGCCCCAATATCTTGATCTTTTTATGCAACTTTCTCTTTAATTCATAATCCTTTTTTTCTACAGAGACTGGATGTTGTTCGCGTTCCATTGTTCAAACCTTCTTGTTGAATCACTGCATAATCGACAGAATTTCCTTTAGGTCAACATTGAAGGAAGATGATATATTACTAAACTTGTTTTGTGGATGCTGCTCAGTCCTATTCCTTGTGACCACATACCCAAAGAAAGTTTAACATTTAAATAGTCTTTTTGAAAGAGAAGACTCTGATGGGATGTTACATCCATGACTTCATTAAACTCCCTTTTTTGTAATACAATAACCATTTATCTGCTTGTTTTGTCAAACAGTTTCTCTATTGGCTGACTGTCAGCTCTCATTATCACTCCCATTCCTCTGTCTATCTGACTGATGTGCTGTCCCCACAGAATGAGAAAAAAATTTACTGTGGTCACACTGCTGCAAGTGAATCGGACACGTGGGAGTACAACTGAGACACTATCTCATCTCTCTGTTTGCATATTTTCCAGGGTCATGGTGGGATATTTGACTGGCTCTGTATTACCTACACGTTATGTTTACATTTGACACCATTAGCACTCTTCTTTGTTTGGCATTATTACTCTATATGCACCCTGGATAGTGTTGCTGTCTCTGATGTTGTCATAGACAAATATCATCTTAGACAAAAGCTAGTGTAGGGCAACTTATTTAGTTGACTCAACTAATCAATCGGTGTTTTTCTGTTGGTCAGCTGGTCAAGAATCACCCTACTTTAATTAACTTTATAATATGCTTTTTGTTGGTGGACATTTTGTTTGCAGAACAGTACAACAATACATGTTTAACTGTACCTTCTCAGGTCTAAAGTTTCAGGTCAAATACAGGCACTGTGAAAATATCAAAGCTGCTGTTGATTGTATATTTTAAGATGTCATATTTTAAAGTAGCGCTAAACAAAGACAGTTTGTACTCCAACAAAGCTCTGAAATAGCTCTTTACATAACTGCAAAACTTAATTTTTTTTATCTCACTCTTATTATTGATACAAACGTGTTAGCAGAGTTATCTGAAAAAGTGTTCGACTTCCCTTGGTCATTAAGCCATGTTGCATAATGTTACTGAAACTTAAACCTGCAGTATGTAACTTTTATGAAAAATGTTTTTTACATATTTGTTGAAATAATAATTATGTCGTGACAGTATAATATCAGACAAATAATCTGTGAAAAAATTAAGCTCTTCTGCTTTCTCCCAGTGCTAACTGCGGAACTACATCACTTAGAAACAATCGATCAGAGGCAGGAGGAGGGTCTTAGCGCTGTCAATCACCCTCCGCTCACAGAATCCCCCTTCCTCTCTGCTACACTACCACAACATGGCCTGCTACTAATGCTAAGGCTAGTTAGCATGGCCACCGATGACGGTGGATAAACAGTTTTCCTGAAACAGTAAGTTGTTTTCTCACCATTAGCACATTTAGCTGCCGAAGACAAGGATGACTGACAGTGCTAAGAACTTCCTCCTGGCTCTGACTGGTTGTTTTAGGTCAGGAGCGGTACAAAGTTACATACTGCAGCTTTAAAAGTTAAAAACATCAGAAATGTGTGATGCATGTTAAAATGCACTTCTGTTATTTTTTAAAACTCTGATACCCTACATCAGAGCCGTTTGGGAAAAGACTATTGCTTATTGTACTTTCTTTGAATTTTTTAAAACTAGTTAGAAAATAAATTTGAGAAAGAAAATTGTTAAATTTTAGTTCCACCCTCCTTCACCTCACACATAAAAGTCATTTCATTTTAATGTGATCTATTCAGTTGGACAGCTTACAGCAATAAATGGTCTGTATTTTTCAAAATCTCCTGCCTGCTGCATTTTAAACACAATAAGGTACTCATGGGGATATGTGTGAACCAGTTTTTGGTTTCAAGGTATACCAAAGCTTTAGTTAGTTAGATTTAAGACAGCAGCAGTTTTATGTCATAACATTTCCATAGTTAAAGGTTAATTTAATAAGATGCCAAAAAGTGCCAGACTGACAGGAGTTTTTTCCAGTTATTTGAAGTTTTAGAGTATTGCTGCTCCCCACTACTTTTTCTGTTCATCAACTGCTATCATTTGCTCTTTGCCAATAATCAGTTGTTAATGCTGCTATGTTTTTTTTTCTATGTTCTTCTGGTTTGCATGATGCTAATGCTGCTCTGGATAAATGTTAAGATTTGTATTTTTAATTGTTAATAATGATGATGCTCTTGTTGCCTTTTTGAGTTTCTGCTGATGTTATAATGTTAATGTTTGGTTAATGTCATAATGTTTGCTGGGTTAGATGGCCATCCCGATATGGTGTTGTCCAAGGAGGAGCTGGAGTCCTGTTTGCTGACTCAGATCTATGAACATTTATATTTGTAAGATTTTTAGATAAATCCAGGAGGATTTCTTGGTTTTGTGGTTCCAGGAGAAACTGGGTAAGTCTTTTGGATTCCTGGGTGAATTGTTAGTAGCCATGATTATTTCATCCTAAACCGGTGTGTTTTATTTCTTTTAGGTTGGAAGACCTCTGCTGCCTGGTTTCATTAGTTGATTCTCTTCATTTTTAATAGAATTTAACCTATTGTTTGTTCAGGGGTTAAACTTCTAGGCAGTCATACATTAGTTTGGTGTTTCTCACAATTTTCAGTCGGATTCAGAGTTAGCTGTTGACATAAATTTAATAATTAAATTCTTTATATTTTGCAAGTTACTGAACAGACCTCTTACTTTTAGCTAATTTAACCTTCTTATGTTATTTAACTGTATAAAGAATGTTATATTGTTGTGGAAATGTAGTCATTTTCAAACACTTCATTTGAATCCTTAAACTGGACTCGGAAGGGAAATCTAGTGGCACATCAGCCCCACCAAAAATTTTTTTCACAGGCTGCCACTGCTTACAAAAAACACAAATTTGGAGCTTTGGGAATATATCTGATCATAGGCACCAAGTCTAATGTGGTATAACACAATACATTTTGCATCATCAACTTTTTTGTTTGTTTGTTTTTGAAGTTTGTAGCAAGTTGATCATGTCAGCTTATAATTTATTGCAATTTGAGTTTGGAGGCCTTAAGGATTCACAGCTGTCAATTTAGTTCTTGCAAGCATGACACAGAAAATCATGCTAGGTAAATGAATGCTTTTTGGTCAAACATTTAGTGAGTTTTACATGTAGCAACTGAAAAAAAGATGTTTTTAAATCTGGCAATCCATTGAAGTTAGCAGACAGTGGAAGAGCTATGCCTCAGGGTTCAGTTTCTCACCTGAAACAATTCTGCTGACTCTGGTCTTGTACTGTATGTATCTGGGGTTAAGAAATTATGTCTTCTCTCACTGAGATCTAACCAAGCTCTGTGAGTGTTTTTTAATGCTAAGATGTCAGAAACATATCTCTGCTGGACCAGCAGCCAGTAACTAACTCCCGCTGGTTTTAAAGTTCGGACCAGCAGGGGCACTCATTTTCCCAGGCACCATTAATCTTACTTTCCCCCCACCTGTCTTCCTACCACCTCCTCTTCTTCCCAGGTGGTCTCCCTCGGGCACTCGTTTACCTCCCTAGATCCTTCTTACATCTGTACAGTGCACACATAGAGTAACACACATGTACTTTCTATACACTTCTTTCTCATCTCTTACTCTTTCTCACAGTTCAGCAGACAAGAGGGTAGTAGAAACTATGTCCTGAGACACTGTGGATCAGATCTGGCAGTGTCTTAAGAGAGCTTTCACAGAACAGATAAAAATAAGGAGTTAGAAAAATGACTCAGCACCTTAATATTATTTCTTACAAAATACAGGCAAAAACGACTTGGCATAAGCTTGTCATAAACATAAAGGACAGCTTCCAGATACTTATGAATAGTGCCATTAAGCATGATATGGATATTTGTAATTCACTGAAATTATAGTCTCATCTACAGTCTAGTCTTTCAAATTATTATCTCTTCATCTATCTAAGGAGATGACTGTAAATTTCAAGAGAAACAGGACTATGTCAAACACTATTTTTATAATGGGAAAAGAAGTGGAGGTGGTGGGGGAGTATAATACCTTGTTTACTTGGAAAACAGACCAGACTGGAGAAGCAACAGTTAAGCTTAAACTGTTTACAAGAAGGACATTACTTCTTGAAGTAGCTTTGTTCCTTCAGTGTTTGCAGCAAAATGCTGCATAAGTCTGATGCTCCACAAACTGATAAAGGGAGGATGGTTCTGTTCTGGGGACTGTTCTGAAACCGCTGGAAAAGATTGTGCAAAGAAGGATTCTTCATAAAATAAAAAACAACCTTAACATTATAAACAACCTTTAGCATCCTTTTCATCAGTGTTAGTGTTTTCAATCAGGCTATTTCAACACCACTGTAATACTGATAGCTACAGGAGATCATTTCTGCCAACAACCATCACCATCTACAACAACTCTTACGAAACTTGTATAATATGAAGTATAACACAATTTAATTTCCCTTGGGTAAACTCAAAATACAATTTGACCTTTTAAATTGTATTTTGAAAGGTCACCATATATATTTTTTTAACTGGGTAAGTTACAGTAGTCATATGGTAATTATTCCATGATAACTCAATGATGACTCTATGAAATATTGAGGCTCTTACTTTTAAGCCTCTTTTAAAGCTTTTTGAAAGCATAACATTAAAGATAAAATATGTGTAAACACAGTGGCTAACCTGAGACAATTTCAGTGTTTGGTTATTTTGTGTTATTACCTTTTTATTCTTTTAAAAATAAGCATTTTATTTCTCTGTCATGTTCAAAATAAACAAAACAATGAAAAAAACAGAGAAACCGATTCTATAATTCAAGAAATTTAAGAGAGAGACTTTTATTTTGAAGAGTTTTCATTAACATTATTTTGAAAGAGCAAATTAATCCCATTTTCATCACTGGTATAGCTTTGTTAGTAATTTGAAATCTACTCAGTTATTAATATTGAATTTTTATAGCCTTTATTTTGAAAGGCCAACATAACTCCCTTTTTGTCGCTGATTTAATAGGATAGGTAGTCATCTTAAGTTATAATCTTTGTAAACTCCCATATGAAATATCCATTATAAAACAGTAAGACTCTTATTTTGAAGAGTGTGAGCTGTACTTTGAAAGTACAGCTCAAAGATTTAAATTTTACCTTTTACATCCATAATCGCCAGTTGCCAAGGTGATTCCAATCTCATTCTTTCTTACAGAGAGAACTAAATCACACAAGTTGAAAAGGTATAAGCAAATGTGGCGCAAAATTTGTGGGCGGTATTGTAAAATTAATTTAAATTTGGACTTGATATGTAAAGCACACATATAATTAAGTGTAAATGAAAACAAAACAAAAAAACATCTGACATGCCATTTGTTTGTGACCACCACTGGTGAGGCTGTGACCTTTATTCTTTAATATCTTTAAAATTATGGCAGGACAAACTGAACTTTTTGCAGCACAAACCACAAACACCAATTTTGTCTGATTTGGGTGATATGATGGAGCCTGTTTGACCTTTAATGACTCACCCTAAACTTTTATGAATCTTTTAAAATGATAGAGACACAAACGTAAATGTTTGCAGCACAGACCATTATTAACATAGAAAAACATTATTCACTCCTGTCTATTGTACTTGGTATAAAGTATGCCTAAACCAATCCACATGAGTGTTACAATGTCAAAAACAAACCTCAGAATAATCAGATCAGATATTCCTCTCTCCCGAGCATCACCTCCATCATCTCCAGTTTTTTTCTGGGGGATCCCAAGGTGTTCCCAAGCCAAAAGGAATACATTAGTCCCTCTGTAATTCCACATGAGTAAAGATATGATCAACTGAATCATAGCCAGGTAACAATACAGTACTACAGTAATTTTCAAAGAAAACTGGTGGAGCAAAGCCATAAAAGTTTGTTATGTCAAGTTTATTTGTATAGTTCATTTCAGCAACAAGGCAGTTCAAGGTGCTTTACACCATAAAAACATAATACAGTGACTAATTATGAAACAGCAAGAAACATTATATTTTTGTCAATTTCCATCATCAAAATCATCAAGCAAATATATATCAAATATACTGATCAATGCTCCAGTTATTATGAATCAAAGGCAACTCTAAACAAGTGGGTTTTTAGCCTTGATTTAAAGGAACTGTGTTTTGGCTGTTTTGGAGTTTTGTGGAAGTTTGTTCCAGATTAGTGGAGCATAAAAACTGAATGCTGCTTCTCCATGTTCGGTTCTGGTTTTAGGGATGCAGTTTAGTCCCACTTTTAAAACTGAAAATTTACTCCTCTTGCACCATTGTGGTTGTATATTATTATATATATTGATGAATAGCCTCTAAAAATAATGGGTAAATGTGCACAAGTGGATGTTCAAGATCCTGTTGAGTCAAAATAGCTTTAGTGCATTATGTAGAGACATCATGTTCAAACTGAATGTCAGGCATTAACCATATTGCCCCTACAGGCTTGTTTTTACTTTAACTTTATTAGCGGTACACATTCAAATGCATTTCAGTTTATTCTTTCACCACTCCAGGCCAAAAACAGACTTTGCTTGCCTATACCAACTATCCTTTCATAAATTTAGATGGATATCAGCAAATTTCCTGCTGTTATAGTAGTGTATTTAGCCGTCTTTTCTTTCCATTCACCTGTCACTCAAATGTATGGCTGTCTGTTTCTTATGTCTGACTGAATGACACTGACTGAAGTCACCAGTCTGCTTGGTAAAGCTGTTAACACAGGAATGAGATTGTGTAGAGGTGTGCAGAGATGTGGATGAGATGTTAGGTGATGTAAAACACAGTCGATGTCACTCAAACAGGAAAATAAGTTGCTGTGAAAGCTTTAAATACATTGCCTCTTCTTGCAGTCAGGGGGAATGGGCTGAGTGGGTGTTTACAAGCAGTCACTGAAAATTGTAGCATGGTGCATGCTTTTAGAAGGGGGCATATTATAGTAAATGGAACACTCTCTGTACCTAAGTGGATGGAACATATTTTTAGTTGTTTTGAAGTCATTATAAACTCATACTCAAACATGCTCAAAAAAAAAAAAAAAAAAAGCATGCTAGATAGGGTGGCTTTTGTTTGAAAATATTTCTGTCAGTGGCAATATCATATCCAATTCAATTAAATCCCTTGAGGACCTTTGTTGCAAGGTTGTGTCAAACCACTCCACAACCAAGATCATGTAGGTATATCAGGGATGGAGGTCTCGAGACCAGTCTCAACCTGTTTTTTCCCAGTCTTGGGCTCAGTCTCGGTCTCGGATTGTTATGCCTCGGTCTTGGTCTTGGTCTTGTTCAACAAAATGGGTCAAGATCAGTTTTTTAGACTCAGTGAATTTGAGTTCTTTATACTATGATGTTTGCAGGACAAAAAAAGATTCAGACACATTTGGTTTCTAGTGTTCCATCGACATACCCAACCGCCATTTTGTTGTACATTGAGGTACTGTGCATGCACAGACAAAAAAGACATCTCATTGAGAGTTTGCTTACTGAAGTGTCCAACCTGTGAAAGCTAACTTTTTCAATTTGAGGTAAGCATCACCAGACTTATCTTTGGCTCTGTTGTTTTAACTTTTCATGATTGTTACTTTGATAAGCAGCTAAGATTAATAAAATGTTTTAGATCCTCTTATCATTTGAATTATTGTCATGATATAGGCAAACAAGAAATGGTTCCTGCCCATTAGCATTGTTATTTTTTTCTTTCCTCTGATACTGTTTAATTCAAATGAGAAGTTACATGGAACTTAAGGTTTTGTGGGTTTTTTTTTTCTCCTTTCTTTTCCACATGCTGTGTCACAACATTTCAGGCATACCAAAAATGGAGAAGCTGGCTCCATATATGTGCCAGGGCAGATTTGCTCTACAAAAAAGACATCTGGTGATGATTTTCTAATTGCTTGATTGACTTTTTAAATCAGGGTTGCATCTGGTATCAAGGTTAATAGGTTACATTAATAAAATATGAGCCTGTGTTTCTATGCCTTCATTTTTTTGGACTATTTGTAGCAGTGTGTGAGTGTGAACGTGCTTATGTAGTGCGTGTGTGTGTGTGTGTGTGTCTGTGTGTGTGTGTGTGTGTGTGTGTGTGTGTGTGTGTGTGCGTCCTTGTATTTGATACATTGTAAGGACCATTTTCTTAACACATTATTCACATTCTGTAGATGATCGATTCTGTAGCAGTGTCACACGTGAAGTATACATGACTCTTGAAAACAGTGGCACTGATCCATCTTTCTAAAGAATCTCAGACATGTAAGCTGCTGTGTAAATGTATTATTTCAATGAGATGTTAAAAATTGAAAGAAGAACCACTAAGAGGCCAAAACACCAGATGGATTGCATGTGGCATGGCTGTGTATGGTCTAAGCTTTCCCTGCTGTTTACAGATTATGGTTCAAAACCAAAGAAAATATCTAGTAAGCGACAGTTGTTTCGATAAATATGACATGTTGATGCCAGAGGAGAATGGCCAAAATGGTTTGAGATGATAAAAAAACAGAAACTTGCTACAAACAAGCAGTGCTGTACCCATAGCCACCATCAGGAGGGGGACAACTGTTGTCCTGGGGCGAGGGTGGAGGGAGGCACAGAACTGGGCCCTCCAACTATCAAACTTGTCAAGAATGTTGTTTTTAAAATAAACATGCTGGTGAAGAAAAATATAAATCTAATATGAGTTTTCTAGTATTCTCTTTCAAATTGTGCTTCCAGAAATGGAGAATAACCCCAACACCCAATCCCAAACACAAAATGGTTTGGCCGCTGACACAAGAGTTCATTAAGCCACTCCAATAGAGTTTAAAATGCTACAGGCAGAGCGAGGACAATATGGAGCCTCAATCTGTCTGTCTGCTCTGGGTCAACCAGCCTCCATCACTTTGACATAAAGAAACGGTACCGCAAGTTTCACCTGATGAATACCTCCCTACAAACTTCACCAGGACCTCTCTCATTTCTGTGTGCTCTGCTCCAAACTCAGCACTTTCTGTCAGAGACATGTTGTATATCTTTGCTAGTGGAAGTTATAATTAGAACAATACTGATAGGAAATGGTTGGAGGCTGATAAATGTTATGTGTTATGTGCTGTGTTGTTTTGAAACTTGCTTGAGATTGACATTACGACCAGGTGCATCCTCACCACTGCACCCATGAACTGGATCTGTGACTGGAGGTGAGCGTTCCTGAATGAAATGAAGATACTGCTGTAGAACCTCAACACTAAAAGGAAGGCTCAGCCCATACCATTTGGAGCTCAAATCTAGACATGACACATAAGCACAAGCCTAAAATATGAACAATTTGGACTCCAACAAGTATGGAAAGACACAAGCGCCATAATTCAATCATGTAAAAAGTCTCCAAGTTGATTTTTTTTTTTTTTTTTTTTTTTTTTTATGTGTGTGTGTGTGGGGGGGTATTCACCCAGCAGGGGAAAAATACTACAGAAAAGATAACTGCTCTGCAGTTGAATTTCTGTGTAGGTTAACCAACCAGATTCAACCAGATTAAACTTCAAATTCTGAAGATTACATAAAGAATGACTACTGTCTCTATAAACAATGGGGGAATGTCCAGATGATGGTGTCATGGTTTTGGAAATCTCTGATAGGTTACCTGACAAATTTGAGTTAATTGGAGGCACACCTGTGGATGTATTTCAAAGCCACACCTGGAACACACTGCTTTCTTGTTTGACACGATTGGAAAGTAAAAAAAGAACAGCCAAGACATCAGGGAGGGAATTGTGGATCTAGACAAGTCTGGTCAATTCTTGGGAACAATTTTCAGATGCTTGAAGGTGCCGCATTCATCTGTTATGCAAGTATAGACATGATGGGAATGTCCAGTCATCATACAGCTCAGGAGTCAATGACTCGATGCAAACTGCTGGGTTTAGATAGAAACTTTAACTACTTTAAATAAATTCATTAAGCTGACTGTACTGTTTGATAACTAGGATCAATTAGAATGTATGTATGATTGAACTGAAAGGACTTTTTTGTAAAGTGCCTTGAGATAATATTTGTTGTGAATTGGCACAAAACAGATAAAACTGAAATGAAGTAGACAGGTTCTAGGTCCCAGAAATTAATGTCTTTTGGTCCAAAATGTGCAGACTGACCCCAGAACAAAAGTCAAAGATCTTGTGAAGATTCTAGTTAAAGCTGGTAAGACAGTGTCATTTTCCACTGTGAAACATGTCCTGTACTGACAAAGACTGAAAGGCCTTTTTAGTGAGGAAGAAGCCTTTACTTTAAATTAAATTTTATTAAGTCCTATTGCACTGTGCAGATGGACACAGGGACAAAGATCTTCATTTTTGGAGACATGTCCTATGGTCTGATAAAACTAAAGAGGAACTGTTAGGCCATAAGGACCAACGTTACATTTGGAGGAAAAACGGGGATAGTTGTGTGAGGGGTAGCACTATCCTGCTGTGGGGCTTTTTGCTGCAGGAGGAACTGGTGCACTTCATTAAATAGATGGCATCATGAGGAAAGAACATTATGTGGAAATATTTAAATATCTAAAGACATCAGCCAGGAAGTTAAAGCCTGGCGCATATTGGTCTTCCAAATGCAAAATAACTCTAAGCATACAGCCAAAGTGGTTATAAAGTGACTTAGGACAACTGTTTTGGCATGGCCATCACAAAGCCCTCATCCCAATCCTATGGAGGAGTTGTGGGTAGATATGAAAAGGCATGTGAGAGAGAGGCGGTCCATAAACCTGACTCAGTTCCACCAGTTCTGTCAGGAGGAATGGGCCAGGACTCCAGCAATCTATTGTGAGAAGCTTGTGGGAGGAAACCCATTTGACCCTAGTAATACAGTTTTTTTGGGTTTTTTTTAAATATCCCTGATACTGACCAAATGTATGTAAACTTCTGAATTTGAAGAAAGTCAGAGAAATATCTCTTAAAAATGTTCTTGTTAAGTTTTCTGGCATTTAGTAAATAGAAATAAGTTTGGTAATTCTAACTGACCTAAAACAAAAGAAGCTTGGTCTGATTTAACTTCAGACAGTAGGAAAAAAATGTGTGTGTGTCTTTCTATTCGGCATATGCAAATATCTAATTTCAACTGTTTTCTCTTTGAATATATGTTTAAAGGTATTCTTAGCACATCAAATGTATCATATTGTTTATCACTTTATTTCTTATTCACTAGTATATGAATAAATGTCTTTGGAAAAAGTTTTTATGAACTTAAAACTAAACCTTTAATTCCAAGTGATCCTGTCCACCTTTTGTTGCTCAAGACGCTTGGTTACCAGGCAGTTGCAGTGAGTTGGCTCAATTTAGACCCTGCTAATTATCTCAATGACTTCTGTGGCCTGCAGTCATGCTACCAGTAACTCATAGACTTCAACATATGCTTTGAAACACTTGGGTTGTTTTCTATTTCACTGGCATTTGTGCCTAATTTAAGAATGCACCTATGTAGTGTTTGACTAGTGCAGAGCATAGAAATGTGTTTTAATGGTGTCCTCAGGGCAAACACAGTCAGTTAAAGCCACTGTTGTTGTAATTATTGACGAAAATAAAGGTCACCTGAAGGGTTCCAAACTGTGGAACATCTACTTAGTAAAATAATACAAAGCACACTTTTAAGATTGTGCAGTGTATTGAAGGCAGGATATTAAAACAACATTTTATACATATCATGCCTAAACCTGGGAACAGCCTGCACTTGATTTTCAAATCCATTTGCAAAACCAATTTATACTACTTTGCATTCACATCAGAATGAGCCATGACATTTGTTGTGTGTGTGTGTGTGTGTGTGTGTGTGTGTGTGTGTGTGTGTGTGTGTGTGTGCGCGCGCGCGCGTGTGTGTGAATCCAAAACACCATTTCATAATTTCTATGATCCATTTAACATTCTACAGCATTTTCAATTTTTTTCCTTTTTTAAATTTAATTGATATATTTTATTCTTTTGCTGATCAACAACTGCCTCTTAGATTATGAGAGACAGCTTGGGGTGGGGGGTCGGGGATTGATCATTAAAAACGTATCGTTTGAGAGAAAAAGCATCTTCAAAAGCTTGGCAAGACTGGCGGCTTCCCTCCCAGTGTGTGTAATTAACGTTCCCAGAGGCTCATAATGATAACATTGCAGAGTGAAGCAAATGAGACAGAGAAATATTAAGAAAGAATAAGATCTTCTGAATGGAAACAAAAAGAGATAAAGAGAAACCACCTCTTTATGTGTTTTGTTGTGATGACTGTGTTATTATACACTCAGATGGGACTTAGGAAAGAAAACCTCCTCTGGATGAAAGCTTTATGGCCCAAACAACTGTGTCTATACATGTGCCAAAATTTACAGTACCTACAACTTTATGCTAAAGCTTCTGTTTTTGTAAAACTAACAAGGTATGTATTTTTAAATCTATGTTGAACCCCTTCAGATACTGACCACTGCAGACCAGAATTTGTTTGGAGATGTTCTGACCCAGTTATTTAGCCATCACAATTTGGCCCTCATCAAACTCACTGAAACTGCCTATTTATCCTGCATCTAACATTTTAAATTTAAAGTCAAACTGATCATTTGTCATCGTCCATATCCCACCCACTAAAAGGTCCCATGATGAAGATATAATCAATGTTATCCACTTCCCCTTTTAGTAATTATAATTCCTTAACTGATCTATGTATGTTAATCAAATTCATCCTCAATGCCATCAAATGCCATCTATTTAATGAAGTGCACCACTTCCTCCTGCAGCAAAAAGCCCCACAGCAGGATGGTACCACCCCTCACACAACTATCCCCGAAAATTGTTTCAGTCTCCCATCTTCTGCATCTTTTTGTGAAATTCCTACATCTTAAAAATTTCAGATCTTTCTATATTTTAACATGTTTGGTCACACAAAAATGAGCACTTCTCACCAAAGTAATCTTTCCTACATTTAGCTTTGCTTCATGTGGCGTTTACTATATACAGTAGGAAAACTTTCAATGAAAGTGAACAGCACTCAAAGCATAATCATAGAGATAATGTAAGTTAGGTCTAATAATTGGAATAGTTGGTTGAGTGTCACATCTACTTAAGCACCCCCCTCTCTAACTGCTTGGAATTCCAAAGATGGATAATGTGAACCTAACTGAGACAGTTATAGGAATGCCTCACCATTTTGTTAGATCCCTTGTATCTATGCCTTCTACACCCCTCTAAGAAATTATTTTCCTGAGTTAAGAGTCACTTGAATTGGTCATACCCCTCACTGTCATCCATTGTTGAACCCTTTTGTTTGCACTTTGCCTCAGGGGCAATGCTTTCTTCATCTTCAATAAGCTGTGTGTTGTTTCTCCCAGTCAAAATATTGTATTATTTCTCATAGAGGTTGAATGACAGGAGAGATAAATAATAGAAAGAGTCTTGTAAATTCCCTCATTTCTTTTTCACTTCACAGTTTCCTTCATCTCTTGTTTTTACAAAAGAAATTAATAAATTAATGTTAGGTAATGAAAAACAAATTTGATATTCACCTGACTTTGAAGGGTATAAATACAGGTGGGGAAAAAATGCAAAGGCATAACTGAAATCTGTAGGAAAAGCAGCAGCTGTTTTCCTTTCCTTGGAAAAGCCATTTGTATGAACAGCTATGATCAAGGGTCATTTACATGTACAGACATTAACTTTGTTCCCTGTCATTTAGATCACAATCATCTATCTATCATGTAGCAGTGTTAATTCTAGGTTTTCTGATGTTTGATAAGAGGTGTCATCAGTGCCATTGCTCCGCCCACTAGCGTCACGCTCTCCCAGTAGGGCACCAAAAAATCAGGTGCGTGAAAAATCATTGTAATTAGAGTAATCATGATAACAACATAACAAAATAAAACTATGTAAATCATGTTAACGGATTAAATAAAAAGTAACATTTTTGCTCAGGCTCAGGAAAAAGATGAATCAGCTGTGCTCCAGTCTCCCCATGGCGCCCCCTCCTAGTGGTCTGTTTGATTATGCCTCAATTTCAAGTTTGTCAGACACCTCTCAATTTGAGTTGTCTACTCAGCTGTGTTTGTGTTGTGTTTTACTGTTGTAGACAAAAAATAAAGTGAAACATCATTTTACATGAAATTATTCACTACTGAAGCAACACAAAATTGCTTTAAACAAATGAAAATCATGAAAAATGATAAAAACGAAAGCTGTAAAGACATGAGAAATGATTACATATTCAGCCTGTCACATCTGTCCTGCTTCAAAAATTATTTATTTTCAACAGCAGCGTCAACAGTTGGTCTGTTCATCTAAAATAATGTGCAACTTAATGTGAAGAAGTTCTGCAGACTTTGAAGATTTTTGGTTTTACAGTTTTTCTCAGTCGCTTTGGTGCATTTCTCACATTACTATTAACATTTGCACAACTGCTAGTGGATTTCTTAAGACAGTTAGTACAAACTGCAAAACCTAGTTAACCTGCAAAAGCAAGCATCAAGAGACAAGACAAGAGCCACCGGATTGTAATTATTTAAGCCAGTGATGGGAGATGTCTTTGGCACTGGGATTATTGTGGCTGATTTTAGGCATGGTGGGATAACTGTCTGGGCCAGGGAAAGACTGAAGATCTTAGTGAAGGGAAGGATGAGCTAGTGAGTGCACGCTCTGAGCACCTTGCTGGGTACTCCATCTGGGCTGGCAGCTTTCTTGAGGTTCATTGTCAGCAGGACCCATCTCGTTCACATCATGCTCCTGTACAGTGAGTGGAGTGATACAGGAGCCTGGTGGGGGTGGGAGCAGCGCTGGAGCAAATGAGTGCTGTTGAGATGTTTCAAAGCGAACAAAGAAGCAATTTAGCCCCTCTGCCAGTGGCACACTCAGGTCTCCTGATGACACATCACAGCATCTGAAATTTATGACGTCTTGTATGCTCTGCCACACCTCTCGTGCATTATTCCCACATAGCAGACAGGTCTGGGCTAGATGTGGCATTAGGGCAGCACGGCTGGCTGAGTGTGAGCACTGCAATTGGCATTTCAACCGGAACTGGGCCAGTTCTGGTAATGATGGCACCGATCATATTATGGCATACCAGAAGTGGCCTGATAATGGTTCGGTGTAGGTGGGCCGAATCTGTATATGCCATTTGTGGGCCGATTGAGGCTTAATTTATGTTTCCCATGGCATGCAGAATGTTAATCTTCAAACATCCCTTCTAGGATTTATTTAGTTATTAAAGTTAAATCTCTTGAAAATTATTTGACTTGTTTCAAGAGATTCCATCTTCAGCTATCCCACTTAGAAGATAAAACTAATTTTAGGTAGCTCTGATAATAAAACAAGCCACATTTGACTTTAAGAATATTTTACTTGTTTTTAGAGATTGTGTTTAATTCAGTCCCTCTTTCTTAATAATGCTAATTTCAATCAGCTGAAGATGGTACTTTGAAGGCCAAATATTTTGTTTGTTATTGTAGACAGTTAAAGACCTTCAGAAGCTGAATTTTGTGAAAATAATTTCATCCTTCACTGTAAACCTGAATGCTGAAAATAATTAAACTTAGTAGTTTAAACTCAATATTAAGTTTCTCTGACTCAAAGGTTTTGAGTTAGTGTAATGTTGTTTTTGAGTACATTTAACTCAAATATTTAGACTGACTATTTGTTTATTAATTCAGCATAACTTAAATAACTTCATAAAAAACAAATTAACAGCAATTAGTACTTATCTTAAAAAAATTATATAATCATAGTAATTCTAAATTTATTATAACAATTATGATAGCCAACTTTACTGTTCTCTGATGTCGGTATTTTAAGTGCATGTGATGAGGAGACTATTGTATAATCATTGTACAAGAATGTGTTTTTTCATATGTATTATTTTTATTCGCGAAATTATGTATTGCGGATGTTTTTCTACTTGAACGCTGAGTGTCCAGGGATCCACAAAGTATTTTTGATGTTGCATAATATCTGCTTCCCCTCCGAGTCAGAAGGAGGCGCAAATGGGTCTAATGCGCTAGTTTAAATAAAACAGAGAATGTCAAAGCTGGATCCATCCGCTTCTCATCGCTGCAGCAAGGAGACATTCGTGATAATTTTCACAGCCGGCAGCTCACCGGACACATGATATGTATTTTATAATAATAATAATAATAATAATAATAATAATAATAATAATAATAATAATAATAATATCCAAACTGTTTTGATTTTGTATTGAGAGCTTAGATCACTGTGATTTACAGACGTTAGCATAATTTAGTCCCTGAACACAACAGTAAGTTATTCGTGCACATAGTTAGCTTCCGGTTCATGTATTTCAACTTTGTTTTTTCATATGTCTAACATACCGTCGCACTGTTTTGTTTGTGGAACCCAGTAAATGTTGAGATTTTAACTTGGTTAAAACATTTTAAGGTAAGTGAAAACTGCTCGTTTGGTTTAACCGAAATTCACGTTCATTGAGCCTGAAAAATAGAAATGACGGTCTTGTATTATTCAGGATCAGAAGTTGTTTTTCTTGCAGATATCATATATTTTCCTGTAGTTTGACTATTTTGGCGCTAATTGCCGTGTTTTTCCACACTATTAGTTTTTTCTCAGAGTTCAACTGTCAAATTGATGCTGCTGTATTGTCCTTTGGCTCTCTTTAAATGCAGGTGTCTGCAGACTTCCAAAGGATTAGGAATCACAACCTAGCCAACTCTTTGCTGAGCTTGACAGCCATCTGCCTCGTCTGATGAAAGCATCCAAAACTGGGAACATAGTAGATGCTTTGGCTGGCATTTAAAAAATTTACAGTGAACTGGTAAATGAATTACTATACATTTTCATAAATTAAAACTTTGTTACGTTGCACAGATCTTGTGATTCTTATGAACTTATAAGGTCATTGTTGGTGTACTTAGAGTTTGCAGGTTGTCTCGTTACATTACATATGTAGAAATGCATTTGTGTATATATTGTGATTGAATTGTTTTATGATCATTTTTGTTCAGTAAACCTAACAGAAGATGCACCTTTAATTTGATCAAACCAGGAGTTCTTGGACATCCACACCAGATGAACCACTGTTTCCCGCCACTTTCCTGAGGACGTCTGTAGATTTTTCACAACCTGGACAGTGAGTATTATTAAATAATATTACATGAACAGCTAATCAAAAATTCTAACCTACTTAAGAACTTCTTCATGTTCAAACCTCTCAAATCATACAAATTGGATGAGTGGTCTGTTTTCTCTCACCTCATAGCAAAATATGGGATTTGTTTTGTTGAAAGTGATGTGTTCTTGAGCTTAGTGTCTGTCTGTGATCAGGAGAGAAGAGGCTTGGTAAATGTGGCTTGTATGGATTTTTTCTTAGCCCTAGCATAACACCGGAGCACTGGCCCCACTTCTACTTCTTCTCCCTCCTCTCTGTGCTGCCTTCTGCAGTAATCAACTCGACAGTAATATTGCTATGTCGTCTTGGCTGGTGTGTGTGTGTGTGTGTGTGTCTAGTGAAAGTCACTAGAAACAGGTATCTGGTGTTGGTCACCAATGTCCAAAAGTGACTTTTGGTTATATTGGATGTTTGCAGAACCAATAGTGCACAAACAAGCAAGAAAGCAGTACAAAAACAATAGACAAGAAGGAAATGCCTTCTGAAAATAAGACACAATTGCTCTGATATGATGGACACAGATATAGACCAATAGTCAACACCCCCCCCAACCACCTTTATGAGGTTTATGACCAGGTGTCATGAAAACTTGGTAAATTGGGTGTTTTATATCAGAAGTGGGAATTAAGTTCTCAGTTTTTCAAAGATTACACAAATGAACTTAGCTTGTTAAAATGAAATACTATGAAAATAACTGTCAGATTAGTGAACTCTTGATGATTTTACTGCACTAACCATTACACTTAATACACAACACTTAATGTCTGTTGCTTCTGCACCATGTGACTGTATCATGTATGTCACTACTATCATAACCCATCTCAGTGTTGCGTATTACCTGTGCAATAACCTGCTCCATAGCCTGTGCAATATATATCATGAGCAATACGATAATCATCAAAGCAATATTACCACCTGTGACATATTCTATTTATACTTTATTCATCCTAACTGCACTGTTATATTTGACTATGTTGTTCACTATATTTCTTTTGTACTTTGTAAATATATATATATATATATTTTTTTACTTCTATTGCATGCTGCTAGTGTTTCTTGGTTTTATAGCGAGTCGAACGGTTCTTCTCTTAAGCATTTTATTGCATTATTGACTTTATGTTAACTTATATATGACAAACCCATCTGAATTTAACTTTTAGCTGTGACGTTTATTTAAGGGAGAATTATGTTTCATTTTCTTCATGCTGCAGAGTGCTACCTGTAGCTTTTCACACCTGACATTTAAATGAAAGATAAGGGGTCCACATTGCACAGGCCACCAACTTATCAGAGGAGATAATGAGGAAGGATTAGTTTTGTCCTTAGAAGAAATGGCAGTCTTTCATGTGCACAGTCAATGTAGAATTACCAGCTAAAAACATTAAAAACCTGTGGGAACTGGAACTGAGAAAATCTGCATTGAGATAGGATAGAAAGTTAAGACAAAAGGAACTAAACAAACTCATCATTTCAAATCCAGCACCTGTCAAACCCTCTGAATCTTGCAGAACTGCTAATCTGAGCGTTTGTATCACACTTAAATTTTCAGACAATCAAACAGACAAAGAAAACCTGAGTAAAAACAAAATCCATTTTTTATGATGATTTCAGTTCGGGAGGAAATCCTTCCTAACCAACTTCGCTGTATGTGCTCTATGTGAAAGCATAACTGCCACCCTATGTCAAATCACAAATTAACCCGAATGAACTCAATTGTTTAGTTTCACTTACCACACCTTACAGCTAGATCTCTATAATCAAGAAATCCCTTAAACTGAACCTGTTTGAACAGATAAGAAACAACCTTGTTGACATCTATCAGTCTGGACAGAGTTATAAGACCATTTGTGAGGCTTTAAGACACTAGCAAATTATGGTGAGAGCCATTATCCACAAGCAGAGAAAACATTAAACAATGCTAAACCTTCCCAGGACTGGCCAGGCAATCAAAATTACTACAACTCTGCAGATTCAGGACCTGGATGACTTGCTGTTCTTGATGGAACAATGAATATTGCTCTCTACCATGAAATTCTGTAGAAGAATGCCCGTCCATCAGTTTGTGACCTTAGGCTCAACCACACTTGGGTTATGCAGCAAGACTATGATCTGAAGCACACAAATAAGTCCACCTCTCAACAGTTAAAAGAAAGATGAAAGTGTGGACTTAAATCTGATTTGAGATGCTATGGCCTATATTTAAACATGCAGGTCATACATCAAAACCCACTGTGGTGTACCTGAGTAAAACAATTCCAAAGATTTGGATACAATTTCCACCACAGCAATGCAAAAGCTTGCCTTCAGTTATCACAAATGAATAACAGCAGTTGTTGCCACCAAAGGTTGCACAACCAGCAATTAAATTTAGAGGGCAATTGATTTTTCACAATTGGTCCAGGTTAATTTGGAATGCTTTTTTTCCCTTCAATAAATGGAATCACTTGAAAACTGCATTTTCTATGTACTCAGGTTGTCTTTGTCTGATTTTAAAAAATCTGAATGACAAAAAAGGTTATACGATAAGGATATTGTATAATTCAAACATTCTTCCTTGTGCGACTGTTTTTTTTCTTTTTAAATTTTACAGCTGCACAGAGTGGAAGCACACAAGAGAACATCCTCATTCACCCATTCTGCAGTTGTTTCATTACATGACCTTTCCACTACTCCTCTCTTGCCCTCCTCTCCTTTTTCAATGGGAAACAAACACCTTCCTTTTGTGTTTGAGATCTGTTTAAAAGACTATTTTCCAGCTGCTCATATTGGATGCAACGTGAGCTTTATTTCATTTTTCATACCACAAAGGTTCTCCAAAGGAAAGAATAGACAACAAATGAACTCATCTTCAGAAAATAGTTACAGTGAATCCAAAGCAAAAGCAAAATAGTAATTCTTTAAACATGATTTAAATGCTCAGAGATTCAAAAAAGAAGCAAATGTTGCAGGTTATTTTTCAATTCAGTTTTCAGTTTATTTATATAGCACTAATTCACAACAAATGTTGTCTCCTGGCACTTTACAAGAGAAAAAAAAAATCAGTTCAATCATATATACATTTATACATACATTTAAAAAGTTTCTAAGGAAACCCAGCAGATTGTATCGAGTCATTGACTTGCAGCATTCACTCCTGGATGAGCATGTAGTGACCACTTGATATTGTGTCATTGACTCTACAGCAATCCTTTACACTGAGCATGCATGTAGCGACCGTGGAGATGAAAAACTCCCCTTTAACAGAAAGAAACCTCCAGCAGAACTTGGCTCGGTACAAGCGGCCATCTGCCACAACTGACTCAGGGTTTGAGAAGACAGAGCAGAATGCACAAGAAGCAACAGATGAACTGATGTAGGATTATTTTTGATGTTCATGAAAATAAAAGGTTAATAGCAGGAGAAGGAGAACAATAAGTTGATGGCAGCATTGTCTCAGCTGAAGCCCTCCTGCAGGAGGGTTCCATTTTTAATAGCAGATACAAAGACAGATATATAGACAAAGAGAGGGAGGCTTGATATGTGATTTTTTTTTTTCTTTTCTTTTTTTTTGTGACTTTAAAAAAAAGACACTGTTAGTCAAAATGATAAAAAATAATTTATCTTTATAGTTTTGCTGCCTTTTCCATAACCTCTTTAAAATCAGATCTTTTTTTCTAATTCCCTTTGGATAATACGTGTGAAAATGCATATAATGCTCATGTGAAACCAACAGAAATACATGTGAAATGAGGAAACTGACTGAATCAGCGTCTCACATTTTTGGTCATACCTATCACTCAAAGTGCTTTGAGAATACTAGTTTTATTCACCCAGCTGAAACATTCATTCACCAACATGCAGCTTGTTCATACAACTCTGAGTTCAGTGTGTCGAGGAAAGCTAAAATCAGGTTGCAACCTACTAATTAACAGAAAACCAGTCTTTCCACAGAATCTCAACTTTCCCACAGAATAGCCCTAGGATGACAAACTGACATAATGGACATTTTACAAAACAGTATCTGTGACTCCTGGGCAGCCCATCCTTTAGCAATCTTTGGTGAAACTATGTAAATGATACGTGATGGACTGAGCATTTTTTTTAAATTTATGTTCCTACTCTTCATTGAGATCACAATTTATCAGTACACAAGTATCCTAAAAAATAACTTTTTAAAAGAGAATATAATTTAATATGTCAGTGAATCGCCCGTTAGCTGTCTGCCAAATCGGAAGCCAACTTCAGCTCTGTTGAAAGACACAGACACAGGTTTGTTTATGTTTAGTGTCACGTTGGATTATAGTAAACTCTGTCAAAAGAACACGTCAATGCATCTAATGTATGTCGCTTACAAATATTGTATGCCCACCATTTTTCTTGATAAAATTTCCTATAAAGAAGAAAGTACGAGGTGACCAGCCTAGGTATGCTAGTTGTCAGCCTATGCAAGGCTACAAATCCAGTGCTAACCCTAACCTATCCATGCTAATGGCCAGCAGAGGAAGAAGGCAATCCAGTGGGTGACCAGCCTTGGCATGCTAGTCACCAGCCTCTCCAACGCTAACGCCTGTAAGTAGTCTCCTTCTCATTTGCCAGCACCGGCCACTCACTTACTGGTGCCAGCCTCTCACTAATCAGATCAGTAGCTGGCTTTGGAATAGATATAGCCTCCTGTGACAAAGTGCACAGTAGTGTTAATTTTGGTGCTGAAACCGTGCCAGAGTCCTATGCATGGATGTATGTCTTCAGATAATATCAAACAGATTGTGATGATCAGTGCATTAGTCCATTGTAGACATGAGGTTGTCTTGGTATTTTTCCGTTTTTGTTTTGAAGAAAGACATGCCCCTTTCTCAGCTCCTTTTATCTGAGTAGTAATCACTCTTTACCACACCTATGGATTGTTAACCGACTGCTGTCTCCTCCTCCTGTCTCTACTGCCAAGTCACTCAGGTTCAGTGATATCACTGTATATTCTGAAGTTATTATAGAAATGTTTGAAGCCTAGAAATTTTGATTTTAAAAATGTATATTACAAAACCTTATTTGCAGGTAGTTAATACATGCTGTGGATATTTCAATCACATCTAAGACACACATTAGGTGAGAGGCACATTTATTATACATTTCACAGAAATTGTTTCTCCTCCAGGATAATTATACTATGTGTTACTGAGAAAAAATAGCTGTTTCAATTACACAAATGTCTAATGAATGTTTATATTTTCCATCAAGCACAAGGCAGTGTTTCAGCAAATCAGACTGAAGGGTTACTTTTATTCCTGTTACAGAGGAGGTGAGCCTCTGTCATAGACCCCTCTGTGCCCAGCTGTCATAACACCTGCGGCAATGATTAATGTGATGGGGAGGGAACGAAAATGCCTGGAGGATATATATGTGTTTATGTACAACATGAATTTGTATGTATAAGTATGTTCAAGAGCAGGCAGAACACATATATAATATTTACGAAGTGTATTTAAAAACTGATAAATGGTTTATGACTCTCTTTAATGTAAAATTAAACAGATGAGTTTCTGCGCACACAGCCACAGAGACACTACAAAGCACCGATCCCTGGGGTGCAATTAAATTGGTACCCGTGAAGAGGTTGGTACAGAGAATTGTTATCCAAAACCAACAAATAAGAAATAGAAAAGTGAAAGCAAACCCTGTTAATATACTGTTGTTCTTTGGGCTGAAAATCAAAGAATTTTCATATTGCTTTTTATTACCGTTCTGCTATATTCCACCTGATAACCACATTCTGGGACCTGACCTGCACTTATTCAGTAAATAAAGCTCAGAGCACAGAATTTGTATTATTGTTTATGGTATGAAAAAGCTTCTGGAGTAGGAAGACTTTTTCCTTCTTTTTAGAGTTGGATCTTTTGTCTCAATTAATAATTGATAATCCTCAAGACTTTTGGGCAAATATTCTGTGGATTGACAAGGAGAAGGTCGGCAGAATCATGGTTTTGGAATTGTCTTTGTGCTGGGTGTGCTTGTGTCCTTTCTCCAGAAGCTGCAGGTCTAGGAGCTGGGAGCGTGGCTATGGCTGAGTGCTGCAGTCACACCTGACTGCCATCAAGTAATCTTCATCCGAATACCTAAGGAGCTCCCTGATCATTTGGTGCCTGATAGTCAACTACTACTGGTGGCAGTCAAGCCAACCTTTTGACCTTCCTTGAGATTTTTGTGAGAAACTGTTTAGTCCTTTGCGCTCCTACAGAACGGAACAGAGGAAACACCTACCTGACCAATGTCTTCAAGCGGATTCTCTTACCCATTGCTCCCAGTCAAAGACGCTTCCTCCTTTGAGCCCATCTCGCACCCTCCACAAGCTCCTCTGGAACCTCATTTGTCTTCACAGTTGTCAGACAGCTGAATTCACCTCAAATCCTCAGCCTGCCTGCTCTCTAGCAGGCCACCTGTACTTCCTAGAATCCCAACCCTCTGGATCACACCCAGCACCACATCTCCAAGTTGGGCTGAAAGAAATGGACCACTTGTCATCAATGATGGAACCATGAACTTTCCTCTCTAACAAAAAATCCTGATGGAGAATCACCAGCAATCAGTTCATACCTTAACGTTAAGGGCACTTGGGTTATGCAATAGAGCAGCAATCTAAAGCACACCAGCAACTCCCACTCTGAGTGGTTTCAAAACAAATTAAGCTTTTTGAATGGCCTAATCCACTGTGCTTATCCACATCAAGAGGAGCCAGTTGAGGTGGCTCAGCTATCTGGCGAGGATACCTCCAGGACACCTCCTTGGTGAGGTGTTCCGGGCAAGTCCCGCCAGGGGGAGACCCAGAGGAAGACTCAGGACATGCTGGACGGACTGTTTCTCAGCTGTCCTAAAATGGCTGGAGAGAGAGTTGTCTGGGCCTCTCTGCTTAGGCTGCTGCCCCTGCGACCTGACCCTGGATAAGCGGAAGATGATGGATGGGTGATTGGATGGAGTGGCCTAGTCTAAGGTTATGTTTACACAGCAGGTCTTGATGCTCAGTTCCTTTTTTTCTTTTTTTTCTTTTTTTTTTCTTTTGCTGAAATCATATTTTTTTTGGCATGGTCATTCATACTACTGAATGATATGACCACAATCAGACTGCTGTGTGATCGGTTTATGGCCACAAAGCGACCCACATGCGCAGAAAAAGAACGTAACCTTTATTTAACCAGGAAAAGAAAGTCATTGAGATTAAAAATCTCTTTTACAAGTGTCCTGGACTATACAGGAGTAAAACAAGATAAAACAGGACAATTTCAACCTTTAAAACATTTTGAAAACGACATTTGACTAATAGAACAAATCACATAAAATATCTACAACCAGAGGTTTCTGTCTCTTTGTCATTCAAAAGACCTTTAAACCTGTTCAGTGAAACCATCTCTTCAATCTTTAGATTCTTCTGTAATTGGCTCCAGTAATGAGGAGCAGCATATTCAAAAGCTTTCTTTCCCAGTTCTGTCCTGGTCCTTGGTTCACACAGAAATAACATCCTGGCAACAAAGACTGTAACCACATGTCACACAGTAGCACACTGTATTTGGAAGTAATAATGCATGCCGCCATCTACGGATCAATTTTGAAGTTATTCAGAGCTGAGCGTATTGTCACAAAATCATAACAACACAAAGAAAGTTAATAAAAATAAAGCACAATTAATAGCAATGGCCTTTTGTGGCGCATTGACTACAACTTCCATAGAGAAGTCTGTTTGGATGCATAGTTGAACCAGGAGTTTTGGGATTGTGATGTGCTTCACTAGCACAGATGTTTTTCATATTTCATAAGTATAATTTTCAGCCACTGTTTATATTTATGCACCTGGCTTCCTGTGCTGCAGAATTATGATGCATGTTTCACGTCAATGATGCAAAAGTTGGATGAAATGCGATATGCGCATTCAGACTGCAGACAGTTTGAAAGCTATCGGATACATATCAAATTTGGTTCCATATATGGAAGTAGCACAAATCTGATTTTTTTTTTTTTTTTTTTTTTTTTTTTTTTTTGGGGGGGGGGGGTCAGAATCAGGCTGTTCAGACAGCCATGAAAAAGTTGGATATAGGTCACATATGGGCAAAAAAAAAAGTGGATTTGTGTCACATTTGCCTGCTGTGTGA